>JAYXIM010017034.1:0-16949 GCA_037575425.1 Anastrepha fraterculus
AATACCGCTGTAATCCAAAAAAAAACTGTGAGCATCGCTTCCATTTTTCACTGAAAACGACGTGATTTTTTGTTCCCGGTTCATTCGGAATTCACTCGCCGGATGCTTTTATTGGTAATCGTACTCATAAGTCCACGTCTCGCCTTTAGTAATGTTTGATAATGCGTTTAAGGAATGTTGAATGAATGAGTCGGATTCAGCCTTGGAAATCATCAACACGGCACAAGCCCAAATCACAAATTATTAACTAACTACATACAATGCCCTGAATGGATCCATAAGCAAGATTCAGTGTCACTGCCAGCTCTCTGATAGTTAATTTGCGGTTATTGATCCAATTTTCTTAAACTTTTTTGATATTTTCATCAGCTTTCGATTTCAACGGCCTGACACTACGTTCGCCATCTTCGACGGACTCATTATGTCTTCTGAAGCTTTCATGGCATTCGCAAACTTCTGTTTTCTCAAGAGTGTCATTACCAAAGCAGCTTCTCAACAATTCTAAGATTTTCGTACCATTGAATCTGCATCGCACTTTTAACGCAAAATTTAATACAAACTCGTTGTAGCAAACTGAAATCTATTCTTAAAACTACCAACACCACATACAACGCTAGATGCACCTTTATATTAATTGAAATAGATTCAATCTCTGCCAGACAAAAACCTGACATTTATGCAAAATATGCTGGAATCATCGTCCATATTTTATCATGAAAATCGCATATCGCAGACAAAACCGGCAACATCTGGTAATATTTTTTTTGACTTAGAACTAATCCGTGAATGTGGAAAACAGCAGGCTAAGAAAGGCATCAAGCACAATGGCTTAATTTTTGTCTGCCGAAAGGATAACCAATGGTTGTACCATTTACTCAACGCCGAGTTTAGTCAAACAGTAATAGGGTAATATTCTATGAAGGTCATAGAAAGGGGCGGATTCCACAAAGAATTTTGCTGGCTCATTGCCCTTGATAAGGCAGCGCCAAGGCACCCAGTACCTCACATCTCTGTTTTTAGTGGCCAGCAACTAAAAAGTGTCCCAGCACTCGTTAAAAAGCTTTGACATAAGTAGATTCTATTGGAGAGGACTTTGATGGCTCATCAGATAATAGTTTAACGGTAATTTCGTTTAACAAATTGTAAAATGAAAACGAAGTCGAGTACATTTTCTCATTTGACAGAATCAAAAAAAGAGATTTCAGGCATTGTTGTTGATTCGCGTACTCCACAATAAGTGAGAAAATTCATTCTATTATAGGCGTAACATTCATTTCATTCATTTTCAAATCTCAAAAAGTTAAAATCACAATTTTCAGATTTAAAAAAAATGTATAAAACTTCTAGTTATGCAATTTTATAGCCCTTTCAATTTTAATATAAAAATGTGTAAGTTCGAAGTCGCTAAAAAATCGCTCTAATTTTTGACAATTGTTTTCTTACGATGCTTAGCATTTTCTTCAATGAAAAAGACTTCCGAAAGTTATATAGAAATGCGGAATTTTTTAACGCAATTTCATACTAATAACTTTTGATATGAAAATATTTACAAAATTCTCTTTTCAAATCTCTTTCGCCACCAATGAAATCAGCTGCTGTAGTTTGTCCACCAATTTAAAATTCCAAACAAATTCGTTGGCCTATAAAAAGAAGAGGAGAATAAACAATTTTTGAAAAGCGCCAGAATTTCATATGGTCAGAATCGATAAAATTATGGAAATGAAAAAAAAAAAAGAAAAATATTCATAAAAAAACAACATAGCAATACAGCATAACACAAAGGCTTAAACACAAAAATAAATGTCACTTGTTTTTACGATAAACGACTGTGACACTTTCAAATAAAAAGGCACCGTAGGGGGCCCGGCAAAGATGGGGCCAGCCATCGCCAAACCGAGAAGCTACGGAAACACACTTTCACACGCTGTGAGTTTTGAGGTGAGCGCAAAGAACCAACTGTAAATGCTGTCCCGCTGTTCGTGCACAAGCACAAAAAACCAAACAAAAACAACAATAACAATAACAATTGCCATGAAAAAAATAAAAAAATTTCCAATAAGTAAAAACTTTCGGCAGCACAACAGCAACAAGGAGTGAAGATTGCAGAGCGAAGAGTGAAGTGAAAACAGGATTATTTTTTATTTCACTGGTCGCTTGTTGCCGGTCACCTCGAAACTTGAGCTGCTGATAAGAGCGAGCAGCAAGTGGCGAAACAAAAAAGTATCACCAACAGACAACAAAACATTTTAAGTTATGATATAAAAACTCATAAGTGGAAATGTCCAACTTGCATGCAACAAATTATCTGAATTCATTTTAAATGCAACCACCAACTGTTTAGCGCTTTGACAGTGCACCACTGTAAGGGCACAGGCGCAGTTATTATTTGTTGTTGCTGCTGCTGCTGCTGCTGCTGTTACTTTCATACCACCTGAAACGTGCGCTGCTCGAGCATATTAATAAAAGTTTAACCCACTTGGCGCAGCGGGTGCATACGGGCGCACACATATACTCGCACATACATGTAGATATACATACACACATTCACATTCAGATCGTGCACGACAGCTCACAGGATAGTAATTTGTTTTGAATTCTCTTTATTTACACTCTCCTTTTGCGCTCTGTTGTTGGAATGGAAGTCATTTGTACTTGTTCTTTGTGTGTATGTATTTGTGTTACTTGCTGTTGTTATTGTCATACATTTCTAAGTATAATAAAGGCATTGTTATCGCTGACACAAATTTAAATAAATATTATACGAAATATTTTAAGTAGCCAGTAGACTTTTATGGGTAAAGTGACGCATTAAGTCAGTCAGTCCTTCAACCAAACGTCGCGTAAGTAGAGCTGGACTCGAGCACAAATGTAGGCATAAAGGACAGCCTACGATGCATTGCATTATCATAACTGACGCCTTACTTAAACTGGCAACTAAAATTTAAGCGATAACAAGTACTAATTTTTGCCTCAACTGGGCCAAAGTCGACATTGTTTTAGTGCTACATTAGATTACGTGAGTTGAAAGAATTTGACAGGCTTTCAGAGCAATAAAGCAGAGTGCAATTTTCTGAAGGTTTTTGCCGTACTTAATCAGAATTTGAGCTCTGACTGGTCACATTTTTGCGATACTCTGGCTTAACAGGTTATCTGTCCAATAAATCATATATGACTCGTGAAACTAGTTTTGTTCCCTGTTCAGCCAGCCCATGAATCATATACACTGGCGAGATAACTGAGTGCTGACAATGTTTTTAGTGTTTAGAGTCAATTTCGAGTAAGAATTTTATTTTTTTATTTGTTTTTTTTGTGAAATATTATTTATTTTGTAACCAAAATCATATAAATTCAAAATATACAAAATTTCGCAAAAAAATCTACAAATTTTCAGCAAGATTTTTTAAATTATTTATCGTAATTTTTGGAAAATTTTCGGGTACATGGGTCATGAAGTTTTAGTCAAGTGCACATTTTTAGCGGCCAAAAATCGCTTGGATTTTTAATATATTTTTTTTTAAATCTAGTTTCTCTTTTCCAACTATCAAAGCCGTATTTTAATATTATTTAATATTACTTTTTCCATATAAAAATCAATTTTTAGTGGAAGAAAATGCGCAGAAGCGATTGAAAAAAAAAACACAAAAAATGTAACGGAATCAATTTTAGTTCCCTTGAATTAACTCATAAGAGGTGCAATCAATTTTGCGCAGAACCAAAAAAAAAACACAAAAAATTGAAAGGAATCAACTTAAGCTCTCATGAATTAACTCGTAAGAGCCGCAATCACTTTTTTTTTTTGAATCAAATGGCTTCTCAGCCGCTTAAGACTCGCTCTTTATTATAACGAAATTTAAAGGGCTATAAAACTGCATACTCAAACTTTTTCTCCAAATTGTTATGCAAATGGTTTAAAACTGGGTCGATCTTTAGCTCCTTGGCGATACTACGTCTGCCGGTCAACTTCGATTATTTCTGTGATATCGACGAAATCGATCGACGAAAGCAAAATTGCATTTAATTAGTTGTTACACTATCGGCACCATAAGCAACATTCACAATTTCCGCGGCCTGTCTTGCATTTTCGCCTTTATCAAAGAAAATCTGTAAAATGTGCCGAATTTTCTCTTTGTTGACTTCTATTGTTAACGCCCTGTAATTCGCAACTGAATACAACAAACAAAAAAGCAGGTTGACAGCCTAGCAGACTTCGCCGATAAAAGCAGACGGGCATTTTCAAAATTTTTCTAAATTTTGTATAAAGTTTGAAAGTTTGATTTATATGAATTCGCTAAAAAATTAAAAGTATTTAAAAAAAATTGTAAGCACTAAAAAAATGCACTCAAAACCACGTTCTGACTTAGATAAGTTTTTCTAGGTAAGGGAAGAAAAGTATTTAGGTTTATGTAAAATGACGTGAGGAAATATACCTCTAAATTGTAGAAATAAAATTATATAAAATATCATATTATTATATGCATATTTTTTTCTTAGATCAAATTGTCAAATTCTTTTTAACAAAATAGAAAAAGTGATTTTTCAATTTCAAATGTGACTCTGTGCAGCATAGCAATAATTTATATGAATGCACAGCAATACCACCAAGGTGGTGCAGCTTTTTCTGCCCAGTGCACGATATTCACAAAGAATGTGCTCTGAATATTCAGTGCCCATTTCACAGAATAGGCAGATGATGGTAATTTTTTTAGTGATATTTCAGGCTACAGTGGCCTGAAAAGTAAGCAGTTAAGAGTCTTACGTCTAATCTGCTGAGCGAAAGTAGCTTATCAGAAATTCCTCTGGGACCGACGAAACGAATTGTTTCGCTTGTCGCTGACCGATAGAATTTCGCCAGTGTTTAACGAATTTCTTCACCTCCCACATTGTGAGAAGTTTGTTGGTGTGGGAATTTGTAAGTTCACAAAAAGGCTCAGGAGGAATTAGACATGCCTCTACTTCCATTTTTTTAGCTAGACGATCAGCCATTTCATTTCCTTAATGTTGCATGAACCGAACTTAATGCTGCTGTGTTGAAGTTTCCTAACATGTAAAGAAGCTTCAAGCAGTCGTTTACCATTTTTGAGGTCATTACAGTTGATAGAAACGCTTTGAAAGCCATCTGACTAACTGAAAGTAGGTAAATATGTGTTCCTCTCATTTTTCTTCGGAGACTTTCTGCGCACATATCTTGTTGGCGTCTGCCTAAAAGATTGTTGAGTAAAAAGCCATTAGAATCGAATTTTTGAATTTACATCCATTGATTTTTGCACCTGTTCTAATCATCCTTCCCTTTTGTCATTTCGACCCAGAATATAATAGAATTATTTCTCCAGACCATACGATCATTATTAAGAACTTGGAAAGTATATGAAGAAAATGTGCTTCTTAATATCTTTAAATATCCTGTCATATCCCCACTTTTTGGATCGGATATGACTTTTAATCTTAAAGCGCTTCTTTTTCAATTCAGATGGAAAGCGATGGTATGCATAAGAGCACACCTAATGCATCAGTTGGGCATATTTTTGGCGCTGTTTCTTGGTGATGGTGGTAGAGGTGTTGTCTGAGTGACACAGACCCAGACCCAATTAGCACAAAATATGCCATTTTAATACACCACGACTTTTTATTAGTCGAACCATTTTGATTATACTTTGAATCGGCCTATGTCGTATATTTTCTTTTCTGCAATTTCTTTCTAGTTTACCATCGAGAATTCCCCAGCATTCTTATCGTAGGGCACCCCGACTTGGGCACTTACACACAGTCACCCCATTTTCTTGGCATGGTCTCGCAAAGACCATTGATCGGTTATTGTTGTCTGCTCGTGGGTTTTTAACAACTCGTCAGTTCTAGATTTGTTGAAATTGGGAAAAGTTTGTTAAGTTATTTTTCAGGTATCCGTGTCCATCTATAAACGGCCTGCTTTTGGAATAACGAGAAGATCTCTCTTTTGCACACGCCTTGGGGATAACCTATTTCTACAACTTCGGACTCGCTATAGGATGCCCCAATGCCAGTTCATCAGCCTTCTCATTTCCTTCTATGTTCCTACAGCCAGGTAACCCAGATGTATAACTCTCATCTGTCGTGTGCCCCAAAATATTAAATTTTTCTTTGTATTGTCTGACGATTTTTGAATTGGTTACAGGTGACTTTAAAGGTAAGATGGCTGCTTGACTATCTGAAAAAATAGTGTTCAAACTTCTGATAGTTGTTGGGGATGGTTTTTAATTATCCTGCAAGCTTTTATCCCGAGAACTTTTACTTGAAAAATACTACTCCAATTCCCCAAGCAAAAGGACTTGGAGGTTTCGAGGTCTTTCAAATATGCATCGGCGCCGACGCCGCAATCCATCTTGGATCAGTCAGTGTAAAGTGCAGATGTATGCTCCTTGAATTCAAGTCCCATTTCTTAATATCTTCTGAAATACAAATTCTCATACCTCCTTATGGATGGTATCTTTGAATTTCAATAGCTTGAGACTTGCCATTACCTACTGATGGGAAATCGCTATTAGAAAAAAAAACTTTTCCTTTCATGTCTACGTCGACCATCTTCGAATCATAGAACTTCATAAATCAAGACAGCGTTCAATACTAAAATTCAACAAAAAGTATTCTTTGCAAATTCGCCGATCGTAGGGCACTCTCTTCACCACTCACTTCTCATTGCTCACGAACACAAATCATCAAGGGGTACCTCTTGTACTTCGGTGGTACGTACGGAACGTACCAAAAAAGGTGCGAATTGAACATAAGTGGCAGCGAATGGTGGCAATGATAAAACAACAGGAGACATATCACCAGAAGCAACAACAACAATAACAAGCGCACTTAACCATTTTACCATGTGGACACTGATGATGCACTGTGCGTAGTCAACAAGAACAACAACTACATGCCATTAACAAGAAGACTGGCGAACAGGAGCCAGAACCGAACTGGGGGAGAGTAGACGCAAAGGAAAGACGAAAAAGAGAGCTTGGTGAGCAAAGCAAGCCAAAAACAAAATACAAACGCCAAGAAACGGGGCAACAAAATGAAATTCCACAAGTTAAAATATGCGTACGCAATGTCGCCTTAATGGACGCGAAAATCATACGCAGGAGATGCACCGACGTCCCGCGCTGAGTGCAGAGAAGTAGAGGGGCATAAAGAGTTATTTCTTATAAAGTGAAAATATACGAGTTTTATATTGATAGGTGTGATTCAGGCACGAAACAGACGCACAGGCACTACAACAAAATAAGAACAAACAGGCAAACAAAAAAAATACCAAACGCCGGAGAAAACATTCCAACTTATTTGGTAAACACTTTTTTGTGTGGCCACAACAATAACGCCAAACACGATAGCAACAACATTAGCAGCAACACAACTCGCCGCTTGGGTGCTGATTCGTATTGAGCTTTGCTGCGCTTGTGGCTTGTGCGATGTGGCATGTTATGATGTCTGCCACTGCGTCCACTCGACCTCTACACAAAAGCATCGCTGCCTGTGTTGTTTGTTTATTATGTAGAAATCATTTTTATTTTAGTACTCAGTTTCCATTGGCTTTACTTTGTGGCAGCTCAAATGAATTGTTTGCGGAATTTTAATTGACGTTTGTTATGGGCGAACCCAACTCAGCAACCAAACACAAATTTGCGATGTGTCGTTTTTATGAGTGCAGTTTTTTGTTTTTTTAGTTAACGATTTTTAGGCAGCAGAAAAGCTTTCCTTTGTAGGCTCAAAGTAATTTTTTTTAATATTATTTAGTGCTGCTGATTGAGAAATTTTCGTTGTGCCGCTGAGCAAAGGCCTTTGTTAACAGCCAAGAAGAGTAAAGTAAGAGAAAAACTCTCTCGCTAAAAAATAAGATATTCGATAAAAACATTTAAATATTTGCGAGCAACATCAAATGTTTTCTGAGTGGGTGTTTTTCTACTTTTTTTTTGGCTTTTTTGGCATATTTGGTGAAAGTTTTACTAGAAAATGTGAGAAAAGGTCTCCTGTTACAGAATTTAAATTTTTTTCTTATTACAATAAATTGAATAAAACCCCTTTAACTTTTGACTTGCGTTGTGTAGTTTAATTAAATTTTCGGTCTGATCCGAATCCTACCATCCATAAAGCCTAAACGAACACGGGCTTAGTGCATAGCATAGACGCTGCAAGTACATACATACAAATTAATCATATAATTCTGTTTTTGAGTAATTTTATACTAATTGAAAAAAAAAAAATTATTAATGATTTAAATCTTTATTTGGACTTTTACAATTCTTTCCAGTCTTCCTTAAGTGTTGCGATTGTCTGATACTTGTTTTGGCTAAACCACGACTACAAATAGCCCCAAAGGAACAAGTCTGAGATGGTTAAAACGGGCGATTTTACTTCAAAAAAATACAGCCCAATCAATCCTCCTACGTGGCTTTGAGTGAATGTAATGGCTCTTCGTGCATCAAACGCAGATTTTCAGTGCCCCAAAAATGAAAGTTTTACCTATTGGCATAACCGATTAAGTGGACATGCGTCTCGCCGCTCATGATGGATATGGACACAAAGTCATCTCCTTCGATCTTGAGATTGAGGATGGCTTAACAGCAACATTAACTGACGCACGACGCTATTTACTCAAATTATAACATCTTTAAATAGGGTGATTAATTTTGCGCCGCCTTGTACAATCTACCTATACACGAAACTCTAACGCCAACTACTTTTCAGAAGTTAGAACTAGACGAGATCGATCTTTTTACTGAAAAAATGCCCCAATACCTCTTTCAAGATCTGACTAAATAAGTGATTCTTTAGAGGTGAAGCATAGCAAAGATAATATTACACTTGGATTTTACAGAAAAGTTTGTTTTTAATTGAAAAAAATCTAAAATTTGGCACGTACTTTACCAATGGGTCTGAAAGGGGTACCTCAAAAATAACCTTCTCAAAAGATTAGGATAAGAAAAATATCTAAGTACTGAGAAAAAAAGAAAACGATTATAGTTTATGGCATTTTTTTAAGAATTTTGGCTTTCAGTGTCACCTCTCACAACCGGAAACTCAAGGTTTCACAATTTTTTTTCAACTTATGGAAGTTGAAGTATAAAACTAAAGGGAAAATACACTTTTTCTGTAATGGAAAGTAGTTTCTGTTTTTTGTGTCATACTTCAAATGATTCATAATTCACATTCCTTCAACCTGAAATCAACAAAATTTTACTCTGTGATTCTAGCAAATTCAGCAGCATTGGTCAGAATAATTCTTCTATTAGGTTTGACAGGCGCATTTAATCTTTTATCCATTTTCATGGCCATAGCACGCGGAAGAAATCGTTTCTGGTACGATCACTGAAATTAAGCAGCGTTGTGCGCGGTTAGTGCTTGGATGGGGCACCGCTTGGGAGACTCGCCTGTGTAGTTGTGTAGAGGCCATTGAATCAAACCAGCTATTTACAGTCGCCTTAATTCCGGGAAATAATCATTCATATATTTAATTTCAAGCTAGCTAAGGTACTTTCCAGCTTCTGGTAGGGAAAACTAAATATACTGATAATACTGATACTGATATGACTGGGCGCTTAGCGAATGAAGGGTAGTAGTAATACTTATGAAGTCCTCCCCAAGCAGACAAGAGCAGATTCTGGCTGCTTTTCTGATACTAAAAACCCTTTATTGCATTAACTACCCCTCGTCTAAGAGACGGATGCATGCGTGGTTATACTTAGAGCAGGGTAAATAATAGGACTGGCAATCGATGGTGATCTCAGATAGACAAATATTTTTGGATATGCCTTTAGTAGGAATGATGTAAGACGGTTAAGGCTACCTTTAGGTTGCTCAAGGTACCTCATATGTCATAATCGCAAATGCTTTTAAGCTCCGATAAAGGAATTAAAAAAACGCTGGAAAATTGCATTCTTCTTCCTGCTTCTTAGGAAAATGATTGCTTTTCAAGCCAATACCATATCTACTTACTCGTATATATCATTTAGAGAGCAGCCTGAGTAACGTTGGGCATGTGCAAGTAATGCCTGTCCTTTAAAAAAATACTTCGATAAGGACTGGCGCAGTTTCCAAGGCTTTGATATGCATGGTACAGAAAATAACTAGCTTATATTGCTTATAATTTTTTTTTTTTTGATTTGTCTAGGCCCCAAAAAAATTGTACACAAAGTGCTGAGCCATTTTTTGCACAAATTGAGTTATTTAATGCATTTTAAATGCGTAGATGTCGCTTTGATAGAACAAAAAAGCACTATAAGCAAAAGAAAACAAAAGAAAAGAAATGAGCAATCAAAAAATTCTATTACAGATTTCTGAAAATGCTAAATTGACTAAAAATTGTATACTTCTAAGTATTTGTTATATGTACCTCAAAATAAACAAGAAGGCAAACATATAAGAATTGAAAGGGGCAAAAAAGAGAATTTTACTTGGTAGAGTTGCGTAGATGTATATGAATGTACACCTATATGTAGATGATAAAAGGTGACAATATTAAATACAAAAACATGCCACACAGCTGCGATACAACTAAAAGATATACCGCACAGTGAAGCTCAATATGCATAAGCAACAGAAAATTTGGTCACTTGAGATGAAAACTAATCCTTTTAATTGTTTGATAATACACGTAAAACGGAGGCAGACGCTTTTTAATTTTGTGGTGTGGGATGGATGTTCCGTGACCCGCTATTATCCAATGAATACTCGACTCGGGGAAATTTGTGTCAAAGAGGATTCTTTCAATATCTCCCTCATGAGTGACTTTAAATCTGAAACTAAATGGTAGTTTTTCATTTTTTGAGTTCTTATAAAGTAGAAAAATCGAAGGAAAAAAATATTAGGATTCTACCTAACTACATAGGCTTGAATTAAGCAATCGTTAAGTACCAAGATCCTCTTCAATCGTGTTTATTAAACGTATGCGTTGTGTTTGCGGCAGGCGTTGACAAGTTAGTTGGAACCGAACTCAATCTATTGTGAACACGAAACTTCTAATCATCAAAAAGATATAGGAACCAATTCGTTCTAAGCAATGACAAGATCCTAAGTTCATTTCCATCATTCGGATGCGGCATGAAATGGCACATTCCCCACTTATCAAGTATTTGGCCAAGCTCTGCTTCAAATTTTTTGTGTGAGCTTTGATGTTAGTATGGCGGAATGTAAAATAGTGCAATGCCTTTGAGAAAGATGTAAGCATTAAAAAACTTGACCAGATTTAAAGACTCGTATCTGTTCTCATAACCACCGCAATGTCAACCACGACAACAAAAGCCTTTTAAGCCAGCAGTGCGGCAATAAAGTTGAATAGCTTAATTAAGTGGTCAAACATGGGCTAGGGCCACGGTAAGATCCTAACTGGCATTTGGGAGCTTCCCAGACAGCTAGACTATGCACTCTCAGCTACAATTGCCGTTGCAACGTTGAAGAGTCTACTATCCTATAGGGGCGAGTTCGTCCATGTACTAGTATACATACATAGATGGCTCGAAGCTCGAGGGTAGCGTGAGCGGTGGTTTATATTCTTAACATCTGGAGATTTCCCTTAGTTCTCGGCTTCCCGACTACTGCAGTGTCTTTCAAGCTGAACTAATGGCAATAACAAGAGCCGGGAGAGTGGTACATTTCAATGTGATATCGGGAGATGATATATGTATATATTTTCACTGACAGCTAAGCTAGAAAAAAGGTCCTCACAAAGCGGTCGGAGGTTCCAACGTAGCCATGAAATGCCGCACATCTACGAACGAGATGGCTGAGTCATTTCATCTAAAGGTAACATGGGCTTCTATCGAGGCGATGAGCTAGCGAGACTTGGCATCAAGTTGACTGATGTGTTGACAGACAATAACATAGGCATACCTTTACAGACTTGTACGCTTCTTATTTAAGAGAAAATTTTAAGTGCAGCGAATGAAAGATGGCGTAATGGAACCAGCTGCAGAATCGCCCGACAATCGTGGTCGACTCGTAGATTTACCATTTTAGCTAGTCAATTTTTTTGAATGAATTGGAAGATCTCAGCACTGTGTAATTCTGGACTCTTCTAAAATTTTTGGAAAGTAGACACTGGTAAAGACTTTGAACTTTCTTACACTCATTGACTTAGATCCACACCCTTTCTTTTTGGTTAAAAAAAGCTTTAGGTCTTTCAGACTGTAGTTAGACTGAACTTTTAGTCATTTTTCATACTGAAATTTTGACAGCAACTGATTGCCAACACATCCTTCTCTTACTGGCTAGGGATATGAACGATAGGAGGAAGTTCCCTACATTGGGCTATGAGTCTGGGTGTGTCCCTTTGCGCTTTCACCGCTTCAACCTAACCTAAACTTGATGCTGTTTCCCAAGTAAAGGTTAATATACAGAGGTTTATGCTCGCGAATCTCAGATGGTTTTTAAGAAAAGCGTTTACATTACAAAAATATACTCAGGGACTTGCCAGGAAGTTGAATAATAAGAACCGATTTGTTTGTTGACGATAAGACGAGACCAATAACCCCCTGAGAACTCCTTTGTCATCAGTAATAACTTCAGCTAATTTTTTTTTCAACAACGTCAATCGAAAAACGGAATAAGTTTGTTCTCTTCGTTCCTTTATCAGTGATACTTATGTTAAGTTAAAAAAAAATCATTTAAAAACCATTATTATTATTACAGTAGCACAGAAACATAATTTACTTGTACTACTGTAGGCAAAAAGTAAGGTGAATTTATTTGTCAAACTTCGCGGGATTAAAATTTCGCTCTAGTTATTTTTTTCATGAGTTAGCAGCACTGTTAATAACATCTGGGCCAACTTTCATGTGAATGTCAGTAATATATTTACGCTTGTGTTTACCAAGCGACCAAGAGTGCATTTTTCGATTTTTACAATGTCTGATTTGATTGAGCAGAGAAGAGCCATCAAATTTTGTTTGCGGAATGAAATTTCGGCTGCGGAAACGTTTAGCATGTTGCAGAAGGCATTTGGTGATTCGACAATGTCGCAGAAAAATGTTTATAAGTGCTACAAAGACTTCAAGAGGGTCGAGAACGTGTTGATGACTTGGAGCGCTCCGGACGACCATCGACGTCAAGAGATGACCAACACATCAATAAAGTGAAGGAGTTAGTGCTTAAAAATCGTCGGTTGACTGTTAAAGGCCTTACTGATATGATCGGAATATCAGAAGGATCTGTGAAAACCATACCGGAAACTCTCAATTTCTTGGAAAAAAGTCGTCGCGTTGATGTGTGTGAAACAATGCTTTCAAACTATCAGGACAAGCTCAAATAGTAGTAGTAATACTTATGAAGTCCTCCCCAAGCAGACAAGAGCAGATTCTGGCTGCTTTTCTGATACTAAAAACCCTTTATTGCATTAACTACCCCTCGTCTAAGAGACGGATGCATGCGTGGTTATACTTAGAGCAGGGTAAATAATAGGACTGGCAATCGATGGTGATCTCAGATAGACAAATATTTTTGGATATGCCTTTAGTAGGAATGATGTAAGACGGTTAAGGCTACCTTTAGGTTGCTCAAGGTACCTCATATGTCATAATCGCAAATGCTTTTAAGCTCCGATAAAGGAATTAAAAAAACGCTGGAAAATTGCATTCTTCTTCCTGCTTCTTAGGAAAATGATTGCTTTTCAAGCCAATACCATATCTACTTACTCGTATATATCATTTAGAGAGCAGCCTGAGTAACGTTGGGCATGTGCAAGTAATGCCTGTCCTTTAAAAAAATACTTCGATAAGGACTGGCGCAGTTTCCAAGGCTTTGATATGCATGGTACAGAAAATAACTAGCTTATATTGCTTATAATTTTTTTTTTTTGATTTGTCTAGGCCCCAAAAAAATTGTACACAAAGTGCTGAGCCATTTTTTGCACAAATTGAGTTATTTAATGCATTTTAAATGCGTAGATGTCGCTTTGATAGAACAAAAAAGCACTATAAGCAAAAGAAAACAAAAGAAAAGAAATGAGCAATCAAAAAATTCTATTACAGATTTCTGAAAATGCTAAATTGACTAAAAATTGTATACTTCTAAGTATTTGTTATATGTACCTCAAAATAAACAAGAAGGCAAACATATAAGAATTGAAAGGGGCAAAAAAGAGAATTTTACTTGGTAGAGTTGCGTAGATGTATATGAATGTACACCTATATGTAGATGATAAAAGGTGACAATATTAAATACAAAAACATGCCACACAGCTGCGATACAACTAAAAGATATACCGCACAGTGAAGCTCAATATGCATAAGCAACAGAAAATTTGGTCACTTGAGATGAAAACTAATCCTTTTAATTGTTTGATAATACACGTAAAACGGAGGCAGACGCTTTTTAATTTTGTGGTGTGGGATGGATGTTCCGTGACCCGCTATTATCCAATGAATACTCGACTCGGGGAAATTTGTGTCAAAGAGGATTCTTTCAATATCTCCCTCATGAGTGACTTTAAATCTGAAACTAAATGGTAGTTTTTCATTTTTTGAGTTCTTATAAAGTAGAAAAATCGAAGGAAAAAAATATTAGGATTCTACCTAACTACATAGGCTTGAATTAAGCAATCGTTAAGTACCAAGATCCTCTTCAATCGTGTTTATTAAACGTATGCGTTGTGTTTGCGGCAGGCGTTGACAAGTTAGTTGGAACCGAACTCAATCTATTGTGAACACGAAACTTCTAATCATCAAAAAGATATAGGAACCAATTCGTTCTAAGCAATGACAAGATCCTAAGTTCATTTCCATCATTCGGATGCGGCATGAAATGGCACATTCCCCACTTATCAAGTATTTGGCCAAGCTCTGCTTCAAATTTTTTGTGTGAGCTTTGATGTTAGTATGGCGGAATGTAAAATAGTGCAATGCCTTTGAGAAAGATGTAAGCATTAAAAAACTTGACCAGATTTAAAGACTCGTATCTGTTCTCATAACCACCGCAATGTCAACCACGACAACAAAAGCCTTTTAAGCCAGCAGTGCGGCAATAAAGTTGAATAGCTTAATTAAGTGGTCAAACATGGGCTAGGGCCACGGTAAGATCCTAACTGGCATTTGGGAGCTTCCCAGACAGCTAGACTATGCACTCTCAGCTACAATTGCCGTTGCAACGTTGAAGAGTCTACTATCCTATAGGGGCGAGTTCGTCCATGTACTAGTATACATACATAGATGGCTCGAAGCTCGAGGGTAGCGTGAGCGGTGGTTTATATTCTTAACATCTGGAGATTTCCCTTAGTTCTCGGCTTCCCGACTACTGCAGTGTCTTTCAAGCTGAACTAATGGCAATAACAAGAGCCGGGAGAGTGGTACATTTCAATGTGATATCGGGAGATGATATATGTATATATTTTCACTGACAGCTAAGCTAGAAAAAAGGTCCTCACAAAGCGGTCGGAGGTTCCAACGTAGCCATGAAATGCCGCACATCTACGAACGAGATGGCTGAGTCATTTCATCTAAAGGTAACATGGGCTTCTATCGAGGCGATGAGCTAGCGAGACTTGGCATCAAGTTGACTGATGTGTTGACAGACAATAACATAGGCATACCTTTACAGACTTGTACGCTTCTTATTTAAGAGAAAATTTTAAGTGCAGCGAATGAAAGATGGCGTAATGGAACCAGCTGCAGAATCGCCCGACAATCGTGGTCGACTCGTAGATTTACCATTTTAGCTAGTCAATTTTTTTGAATGAATTGGAAGATCTCAGCACTGTGTAATTCTGGACTCTTCTAAAATTTTTGGAAAGTAGACACTGGTAAAGACTTTGAACTTTCTTACACTCATTGACTTAGATCCACACCCTTTCTTTTTGGTTAAAAAAGCTTTAGGTCTTTCAGACTGTAGTTAGACTGAACTTTTAGTCATTTTTCATACTGAAATTTTGACAGCAACTGATTGCCAACACATCCTTCTCTTACTGGCTAGGGATATGAACGATAGGAGGAAGTTCCCTACATTGGGCTATGAGTCTGGGTGTGTCCCTTTGCGCTTTCACCGCTTCAACCTAACCTAAACTTGATGCTGTTTCCCAAGTAAAGGTTAATATACAGAGGTTTATGCTCGCGAATCTCAGATGGTTTTTAAGAAAAGCGTTTACATTACAAAAATATACTCAGGGACTTGCCAGGAAGTTGAATAATAAGAACCGATTTGTTTGTTGACGATAAGACGAGACCAATAACCCCCTGAGAACTCCTTTGTCATCAGTAATAACTTCAGCTAATTTTTTTTTCAACAACGTCAATCGAAAAACGGAATAAGTTTGTTCTCTTCGTTCCTTTATCAGTGATACTTATGTTAAGTTAAAAAAAAATCATTTAAAAACCATTATTATTATTACAGTAGCACAGAAACATAATTTACTTGTACTACTGTAGGCAAAAAGTAAGGTGAATTTATTTGTCAAACTTCGCGGGATTAAAATTTCGCTCTAGTTATTTTTTTCATGAGTTAGCAGCACTGTTAATAACATCTGGGCCAACTTTCATGTGAATGTCAGTAATATATTTACGCTTGTGTTTACCAAGCGACCAAGAGTGCATTTTTCGATTTTTACAATGTCTGATTTGATTGAGCAGAGAAGAGCCATCAAATTTTGTTTGCGGAATGAAATTTCGGCTGCGGAAACGTTTAGCATGTTGCAGAAGGCATTTGGTGATTCGACAATGTCGCAGAAAAATGTTTATAAGTGCTACAAAGACTTCAAGAGGGTCGAGAACGTGTTGATGACTTGGAGCGCTCCGGACGACCATCGACGTCAAGAGATGACCAACACATCAATAAAGTGAAGGAGTTAGTGCTTAAAAATCGTCGGTTGACTGTTAAAGGCCTTACTGATATGATCGGAATATCAGAAGGATCTGTGAAAACCATACCGGAAACTCTCAATTTCTTGGAAAAAAGTCGTCGCGTTGATGTGTGTGAAACAATGCTTTCAAACTATCAGGACAAGC
>JAYXIM010017041.1:0-11940 GCA_037575425.1 Anastrepha fraterculus
TGATCAGCCTAAGCCCTCCACGGTTTCTTGCGCCACACTACTATAACTTGGGGAAAAAGTAATCCATTATTTTTACTTAAAATTTTTTTGCAAATGGTTTAAAATTGTGTTATGGTCGATCTTTAGCTCCTGGGCGATGCTACGACTACTAACATGGCGGCTAACTTTGATTATTTCCACGGCTCGTGGCTGTCTGATAGAATGCAGATATCCGTTGATGATATTCTGTTCATCTCTAACCATTTAAGGCTTCATGAATAAAGGATTCTTATTTAATTCTATTAATTTTTTTAATTTTGTTAATTTAATAGTACTTTATTTTTTATGTAATTCAATTTAATCTTATTTAATTTCATTTTATTTCGTATTGTTTTAATTTTTATAATTTCTTTTATTTAATTTTCTTAATTTTATTTAGTTACATTTTGTGTTTTTTTTTTAAATGAATTCCATTAATGTTTTCCTTTTACCCCATTTCATTTTATTTTACTGCATTTAATTTTGTTCAGTTTATTTTATTTTATTGTATGTAATTCATTTTAATCTAATTTAATTTACTTTTAATTTATTTTAATTAATTAAATTGAAATAATCTTATTTCATTTTATTGCGTACTATTTTAATTTTGATTTTTTTATTAATATGATTATTTTATTTATTTCATCTTATTTTGTGTTATTTTTATTTAGTTAATTAATTAATTAAACCTAATATAATTAAACTTTAATTATTTTTTTTAATTTAACTCCATTTAATTTACCTATTTATTGAACTAATATTTTCAATTAATTTAATTAAATTTACTTTTATTTTAATTTAGTTAAATTTCATTTCAGTTATTTTAGTTTGATTTATATTGGTTTTACTTTTAATTTACTTAGTGTTATTTTTGCATTTTCAATTTATGTCAATTTATCTACATTATTTAATATTTTTCTTTATTTTATTATTTTATATTTTAGTGTATTACATTTTTTATTTTACTTGGTTTTATTTTACTTTACTTCTTGTATGTAATTCTTTTTAATTTTAACCAATTTGATTTGTAATTTCCGGTAGTCGCGGCGGGGCTTTGCCGAGACTTAATTCGAGGCAATTGTGCCTCCTATGTTTTGAGTAATCGGTAATAATGACAGCGGTCTTTAAGTTTACATTTGTGACATTTTCAACGTCAACTCATTTTTTCCCCGAGTATAGTCTGAGTCAAACTTATTGCTAGAATAATACTTGCAAAAATACAATAGTATCCAGTATTTTTTAGTATGCAGATCTAAGGTCAATTTAGGACTGAGCTGCATTCAGCTGGATCCTATTCAAAATGTATGTACATCATATAGTTTACCGTATATGTAATCCGTAAAATTGGAAAGTAGAAGCTTTTGTGGGTCAACCACTGAAACTACTCGTTGCCTTCTTTCTATTCTGCACCAAGCTTCAATTTTGTTTAACAACGGGGACACCTCGTAGTAACGCTTTAGTTATGAGAGATCGGTTGCTGGTATTTCAGCTTTAGTCGAGATCTCTGAATGAAGGTTTGGGGATATACTAAGTAGCTATGGTGGACCTCGTTCTCTCATGTTTTAGAATATACCTCGCATTAAATATTATATAAAGAAGCTATGCTTGGCGTACATACAAGCGAAGACATTTAGGAAAGTGATCGCCTTTTAGAAAGCAAAATCAAAGTTCCCAGGCGACATAAGAAAATAGAGCCCTTCATTTGTGGGAAAACGTTAAGATACGCATCACAAATCGGAGAGGGAGCAGTCTTTCAAATATTCTTATTTTGAAAACTTTTGTTCGGTGGGCGGATCCGCTTGCGTGTGTTATTTGCTTGCAAAATGTGCTTTATTAAATAAATAAAAAAAATCAAATATGAAATTAAGTAACCTAACGATGAAATAAGAAGACAAGACAACAACAAAAATAGCAATAAACTGAGTTGTGCAGTGCAGCAAGCATTCGTGGCAACCAAAAATTGGGACAACAAAAGCGAAGTATCGTCTCTATGTGGGGGTAGATGCAAAAACTCACATACACGCACTCGCATGTGCATCAGATATACAATACATACATATCTATATAGGTGTGTACAAGTATACAAATACGTTTTAATATCGTAAATACGTAAATGTGTATGCGTGCATGTGTGTTGCTAGTACTTTTTCAAGCATTGAAAACTCACTTCGTCGAGGATTTTGTTGTTGGCAGCACCACCAGCTCAGCATAGAACAAAAAAGAATTATTGAAATTGTGCGAAAGAAATAAATTGGGTTTATATCTAAAAATAACATCGAATATGTTGAATAGATAACGGATTTGTTATTTTAGAAAAACAATTTAAATCCGCAAACAATAAAACGTGCAGCACAACCAAGCGCAGTGCAATTTTTGTTACCAAAATAGCACTAAATTGTGGCGACTTAAAGATATTTATAAATAAATAAAAGTACATTCAAACTTATGCGCTCTGAATTTATTACAATTTGTTGCGAGAAAATTGAATAGTAGGCGAATCTGGTGCAAATAGTTTTAAGTTCTATGAGTCACCCAATGGAAATGCAGCTTTTGAGAAGATCGCTGCTTTTATTCGGATTCTAATTCTAGTACCCTATAGTGTGCAAAGGACTGCATGCATTGGCATCACCGGAGCATGTAAAACTTGCCTCAGTGCTGCCCTGAATGCCCTTTTGCACTTACTTCCCATCGACTTTTTCGTCATTTCCATCGCAGCTCAAAGTGCAATCAGGTTAAAGGAGATTGGTCTCTGGGCACAATCTCTCAAGGGACATGGTAGCATTTTCGGGCAGTTAACACCGTATTTCTCCGAACTTCGAACGGCTGGGGCAGTGCGCCCACGATCCACATTTATTCAAGCCCTCTACTATCGTAGGCACCCTTTATAATTGACACTTACATCCTTTATTGGGTGTTTGATCGAGCTCCTCCTTCTATTTGTGTTGTGCGCTCTGGTGTTTTTCCACATATGGAAATACTTATAGTTTTAAGTCGACTACGAACGATATGTGGTATTTTATGATGAGATTTTTCATGGCAGAAATACACTAGGAGGTTTTGACATTGACTTGCTGGGGGGCGACCGCTTTTATGAAGCATTTCATCTATGATTTGGGGTTTTATGACCACAGATTCCCACCTGGGCATTACCGAATGACAATCAAGCACCACTAAATTCGACCACAGCGGAGTATACTTAGCATATATCAGGGCATAAAGGGTTGATCGTAGGCTCTCTGAGATGCATCAGACTCAAGGTAGCTTGTAGGTTATTATTATTCGTTTCTAAATCTGGGCGAATGCGTGGCTCATTCGTGAGTCTAAAACTATTTGTACAAAATTCGGAGAGCCTATTTGCTATTACCTGCTGCGAAAGTTTACCAGAGCAGCGATGCCCACAGAAGTCAAAGAGAGCCGCTCGGCTTTCAGGTACAGGTCGTGTGTGCCAATCTAACGAGTATGTAATTTTTGGCATTACTTTCCTTCTTTAACGTTTTCATACTGAAACCGAAGACAGGGTGCGCTATTTGGTTCGGAATTGACGAAACGGTACTCGTATCGACAAATGCCTTATTAGTTCATAGTTTTCGTACAGGGGTATTTAAAGTAGTAATTTAATTTTATTTTTTCTAGTTTTGTTATTTATAGCTCCAGGTTCGCTCATGGTAAGCACTTTATATTTTTCATTTGCAAAATTGTTCTCATTTTTATATCATTTAGGGCGTCAATGGTTGCACCAAAATATCAGCAGTTAATTAAAATTTCTTGAATGGGATAGGATTAGAACTCCTATAGGTGTAGGTATGCACATAAAAATTTATTAAATTTAACTTGAACTTATTTATTTTTATAACGATTTATATATTCGTATACGCATAGAAGCAATTTTCATAGTTACCCATTTGGGCGTGTCCGAAATTACCAAAAATGTTTTATGTTGTTTGATTAAGTGATCGAGCAGATTAAAAAGTTTGGCTTAGACTCATGGCTAAATGGCATTTGCGTATGCTTTATCGCGCATGCAGCTATAACAATAATGAAACAGCAACAACAAAAAATGTAGCACACCAACAACGATGACCGATTTTCGACAAAATATCTGCATGTATGTGCGCGAAGTCAGCCTTCCACTCACTCCCTCGCTGCACTGGCCTTGATCCACGATGCACCAGCTCAGCAATCTCGCATGTACGATATCCAATGTGTCCATTTCACTGTTATTTATTGCAGTTGTCTTTACTTTGAAAAGTGCTCGTATGAATTTTTGCTCACTTAGACTTTTAATTAATACTCATCTTGTTATTTTTGTGTGTTGGAGTTTAGTCAGTTGCTATGAGGTGTTTAATATAAATTAAGTGCTTTAGTTACTTTGGCTAGACAGGTGCTTTTAAAGCCATTATAAATTAGTGTGGTTTTGAAATTATGAGATAGGAGGATTATGGAAAATTTTACAGGGGAAGAGCTTTTTGTAGAAGTTTTCTGTTTTGCGCACATCGATTGGTGGTTCATGAACTTCATATTCGCTGTGATTTCCGCTACTGTTACTATTCAGTACAATCCCTAAGTCTTCTTTAGCTTATAGCTCAGTTATTGAAACGATCTGTTAGCCGCCAAACTTTCAGATAACATTTTCTGGCATTTTTTCTAAGAGTCAGCATCTTAAGCTCTTACGTATTCCGGCCTGTCTGCTTCTGTGTTTTTCTTCTCTTAATAACATCCATTTCTCAACGCCCGTCGTCGCAAAGGCGCCGTGACTTCCATCTATCGCAAAATAATCGATTTGGTTTCAGGATTTTTCTTTGAGAGACGGCCAGTGTGCTTAATGGACTACTATATTTCTGACTCCGGCGAAACTGTAAGGGAAATAAATCTCTACTCCGATAGTCGGGCGGCAATCAGGGCTTTGGGCTCGTTGCTTATGGCTCAGTGGCCAGATTGCAACACCAGGGTTGCCAAATCCCGACATATAAAAGGCACCCCTCGTATTAATGCTGTGCGCGAACTGATATTGCAAGATCGTCAAGTGACCCATCGTGAGATTGAGACAATCTTAGGCATTAGTGGGACCAGCATACATTCAATATTGCACAAACATTTGACTGTCAAAATATTTGTTCGCGTTGGATCCCACACAATTTGTCAATCGCTCAAAAAAAGGCTCGTGTCGATTGGTCGAAGGAAATGCTCAAAAAATACGATCGCGGGGCTTCGAAACACGTCTATGACATCGTGACAGGTGATGAATCATGGATTTACGCGTATGATCCCGAAAGTAAACAGCAGTCGACTGTATGCGTGTTTCAAGATGAGCCAAATCAAACAAAAGTTGTTCGCGCACGAAGCACTTCCAAGCAAATGGTCGCCTGTTTTTTCGGAAAAACTGGACATGTCGCAACCGTACCACTAGAACAACGCAGAACAGTAAACTCTGAGTGGTACACAACCATTTGTTTGCCAGTTGTCTTCCAAGAAATTAGGAAAACCAATCGCCAAAGACGGATCACTCCTCGCTAGGACAATGAGAGCTCTCAAACATCGGCTCAAACAACTGCATTTTTGAGCACCCAAAACATCGAATTAATAGGTCATCCGCCGTATAGTCCTGACTTGGCACCGAATGACTTCTTTTTATTCCCGTACGTAAAAAACAAACTGAGAGGTCAACGTTTTTCGACACCTGCAGAAGCGGTTACGGGATTCAGAATGCATGTTTTGGAGGTACCTCATTCAGAGTGGCAAAAGTGCTTCGGCAATTGGTTCAAACGCATACAAAAGAGTATAGATCTTCATGGAGAATATTTTGAAAAACAATAAAGTGATTTTCTATGATTAAAATTTGTTTCTGTTCTCTAATCCCGTTTTTGTGTTCTCTAGTCTAAGCATAAATTTGTGAAAATTGATAAAAGTAATAAAAAAATGTTACCGGAATCTATACAATTTTATACAGCACAAAATGTGGAGTTGATATGACGGATCAAATGGCCAGAAAATACACAGTAAAATCTACTTCTCGTAGTTCTCCAAATATTTTTCAATACTTTAGATTTGGCTGCAATAAATGCTTGGATCCTTTACAAAGAAACGACAGGAGTACAAATACAACGAAAAGAGTTCTTGTTTCAATTGGCAGAACAGTTTTCCACTGAATACAGAGCTGCAAGACAGAAAAATTCATCAGAACATGAAGACCCAAAAAGATCAACTGCAACATCATGAAATCCCATTCTAACAAAAGCAAAATTTGCCAAATACGGCTTTGCCACAACAACAAAACAAATAATATTTGTGCAAAATGTCAAAAATATGTGTGCGGAAGGTGTACACATAAAAAGATTTACGCCTTAATTTGCATAAAATGTACAAATAAAAATGAATAAATTATTTTTTTTTCCAAGTGAAGTAAATTTTTTTATTGTTGATATGTACTAATAACTGTAAATAATATAAAAAATATTAAAAATTAACTTTAAACAAATTTGTTTACACATTAGTTGTTCTTTTATAATGCAGTCATTTGTATTGCATTTGGGCAATATAGGTATATACTAACTTTCAGTCTTTCTAGTGTTAGAAAAGAACCATAATTTGCCGAAAATTCCTAATTTTAAAATTGTAGATCAATAACTTCGCATGCGTTGCCCATTTGGACTAATTTCTTCAATATACAGGTTGATTGAAAAGTATTTGAGCGTCAATGGGGGAAGTGTACTGGGGCTGGGAGAAGTTATTTGGAATGCAAAGAATTTAGTTAATCTTAAAATTCTCATTAAAAATTGAAACCAGCGTTATATGGTATAATAAAAGCGGTTTAAATGGAAATCCACTATTTCCTATGAAATTCAAAACGCGCAACTTAAAATCTAAATAAATTCCAGGCAATATTTTTAAAGATTTTAAAAAGGCAAACAGTTTCCTACATCTGTTTTTATTTATGTGATGCAAGCATTGCAATTTTTTGAAGTGAAAACTTCTTTAGAATCGTTGGGAGTGATTTGAGGAAAAGTGAAACGAAAAAGCGACCCTCTTGGCTACGAAGCGTTATATTATATGTTGATATAAACGTAGCGACGAATTAAATAAATTTTATTTTTTCTTGTGATTCGAACCAAGGATTTTGGATCGGAAGCTCACATTGTTAATCGCTCGGCTACCGCGCCATACTGTCGGCGCTGACCTAAAAGTTATTTAGTTACGAAGCGTTATATTATATGTTGATATGAACGTAGCGACGAACTAAATAACTTTTAGGCCAGCGCCGACAGCATGGCGTGGTAGCCGAGCGACTAGCAATGTGAGCTTCCGATCCAAAATCCTTGGTTCGAATCACAAGAAAAAATTTTTTTATACAGTTATTTTATTTTATTTTATGATATGTTTATGAGGAGCTTTTTTTCATGGCAGAAATACACTCGGTGTTTTGCCAATGCCTGCTGAGGGGTGAGCGCTATTAGAAAAATAGTTTTCCTTAATTTTGGTGTTTTCACCGAGATTCGAACTGACGTTCTCTCTGTGAATTCTGAATAGTAGTCACGCACCAACCCATTCGGCTACGGCGTTTGTTTAATTTTACTGATGCAAAAATGAGGGAAAATATTTGAATAAAGTTTGCTTACTGTTTACACATTTTCCAAAGGTGACGGAGAACCAAAAAAAAAAGTCGATTTTCAAACAAATACGAGTGCATATGTGTAATTGTGTTAGAGTTTCGGTCACGCCGGTTTTGCTGTGGACGCTCATAATAGCAACCGCGTGTGTATTTTTATATTCGTAAATATTTTCATTTTTAAATATTTACCGCAATTATGCCGAAAAATAATGCAGAAAAGTGTCGTGAATATCGACAGAAAAAAAATCAATAAATAGCATCACGGAATTCATTCACGAAAATTTAATAAAGTATACACCAGAAGTATCGCGGATACTTAGAAAAGATTACGATAAAGTTCCAATGATTTTAAGTGGCGATTTTAACGTAAATTTTGCATTGGACACAGCGGTTCCTTCAATTGAATTTCTCAATACAACATTCACTTTAAAAATGTGTAACAATCGCACTGAATCGACAACACGATCAAAAACAACATTTGACGCGGTATTTCAAAGATATGTTGACAACATCGAAACCAAAGCATTTGTATCATATTTTAGCTATCATAAGCCACTCGTATCATTTGTTGAAATTGAAAACATTGAGGATGAATAATAATAAAATGAAGAAAATAAAATATGAACTTTAGAGCAATATTATAATGAACCTATAATTATCCCGCTCCTAATGCTGCTTTCGTCTTATTCTCTCTCAGTTTGTCTTACGGAAGGTTTCACTTCTATCCCGTCTAACCGTTAGACTGGTATTTTTTGCTTTGTTTTTTATTCAAAATAGTCTCCATTTAACTCGATACAACGTTCAGAACCATCAACCAATTTCTGCATGGACTTTTTTATGTCATCTAAGGGAATTTTCTTTAACACCTATGTCACGGCTGCTTGAATGGCTGGAATATCATCATAAAACGCACCTTTCATGGTAGTTTTCAATTTAGGGAACAGAAACATGGTGATAGATCAGGAGAATACGGAGGGTGTTCGATGACACAAATATGTTTTTGCATCAAAAAATCACGAACATTTTTTAAAAGTAAGCAACACCTTCGCTTAAAAGCGTTAAAAATTGCAAATGAAAAAATTCAATGAAACAAGCTTTGAGATATTTTCTCATTTCGCTGACAATGTTTTTGGATGTCGTTGCGCCAACAATTTTTCTGTGAATCGCATTTTTATTTACCAACCATTCTTATTGCTGTTGAAATATAAAGACATAAAAAATGGCTAACAACAGTCGAAATGCTCAACAAAAGCGCAGCGAAGAAAGAAAAAGCGCAGCGCTAGCTCAAGGGAAAGATGGAATACGTTTTGTGAGCGCTCAGCCAGCTGCATTATATTACTCAGTTTCCGGACATAGTATGTGCTATATGTTACCTTTTTCCTAGGTAACAAGTAAGTGCATGTGTGAATGTGGTAGCTATTGCGCTGAAAGCTCGCGGAAATCTCATATGTAGAGCAGATTTACGGCAAACACAAAAATTTCGCATACGCCGTGGTGGATGAGCCGCCGTACACGCTTTTTGCGGTTGCATGGTGACTCGCATCATTCTTTGCGCGCAACTTCTCTTGGCTTGCGCCGCTTATAGACTACCGTGTTTGTGGTTTAAATTTCAAAGCAAGCGTTGCATTACCATAGTTGCCATGACGGGATATTGGTGGGGGCCACTTATCACCAACAGTAACAGCAGCGAGGAAAAGCGATGTTGCCAGTGAAGTAGCGCCGCTCAGCATATTGTGTTGTTGCTGAAAGAGTTGCCCCTCTTTATTTGCGGCAGTGAAGCTGTGATAAAATATTTCCTAACGTCAACAACAACAAAAACAACAACACATACATATACACGTAGTTAAAGTGAGTAGGGAACTGACAATTGCTGCAATTCTCACCCCTCGCCCTCTTTTCCAATTCTTCATGTCATAGAATAGTGTTCTAACAAAGGCTTAGTGGCGTAAAAATGGCAATAAAGCACTTGACATGCTTCAGACCTACCCTAATGCTGCGAAAATTGGTAAGGCACGCTGTGCACCACAAAACGAAAAAAAGGCAAATAGAGCGTCGAAAGGGTCAAACTTTGAGGACACAAACAAGCGTTACAGGCAAGAGTTCGTAAACAAGACAGCATAAATTAAAAATATTGAAAGCGAAAAACAAAATACATACACACGTAAACGCATGTGAGGCGTAACGAAAATGGAGGGCTTAAGAACTTAGAAGTAGAGGATTTTATTTGGTAAATACTTGCATGAATGGCGCAAAGCAAAGCGTTGAAGGATAGGCAAACACTTCAGGTGGGGGGTGAAAGTGGCTGGTAGTCTTTAAAAGAATTAAATAAATTATAGAAATTAAAATAATATTTTTAAAGTACAAAAGCAATGAATTTTCAGAAAATGTCGGTGCAGGGCAAATTAAAAGGACTTAAGTACAGTCAGTCACGTTTTATTTGATACAGGTGCAATTTTTTTGTAAAATGTTATGCATTTCACAATATTTTGCGAAAATAGAATAGCAGAAAATGTAGGCATCTTATTTATTTTGCTTTATTTCAGCATAAAAGGCAAGAAAATGTCCAGTCCTTTTATTGAGATGCAACCTTCCGTAAAACAAACTCAGAGAGAATGAGACGAAAGCAGCATTAGGAGCGTGATAATTATAGGTTCATTATAATATTGCTATAAAGTTCATATTTTATTTTCTTCATTCTTCTTAAAAATGAAAATATTTACGAATATAAAAATACGGACGCAATACAGCACACGTGGTTGCTATTATGAGCGTCGTGACGCGTATATTACACAGACGTACTAACATACACACAAACATTCGTAGGACGCTTGGTCTAAGCAAGTATTAGGTAGTGTAGTATAGGTATACATAATGCCTTCTCGCTCACCGTGGCTCCGTAATACGCAGCCACACACGTATACGTATATCAACATATAACACTTCGTAGCCAAGAGTGGGGAGGCTAGGAAGCACCGCACAAAGAGGAGACGGAGAATAGGGAACGCTGTATAACTATGTTCTATCTCATTCTCTCGCAGGCTATATACTATAAGATCTATATGTATGTCTCTTTTTAGTGTCGCTTTTTCGTTTCATCGAGTCTCAAATCACTCCCAACGATTCTAAAGAAGTTTTCACTTCAAAAAACAAAAAGAAAACATACAGAGAATTAATGCCGCAGCTTAAATGAAAGAGTTAAAAAAGAGCAACTATTTATTTTTAATTTTTAAAGTTTTAAGGGGTTAGGGGTAGTTAGAGGCCCGAAAAAATGATGATTTTCCATATTTTTTTTTTGCTAGTCAAATGCTTTATTTTACAAAAATAAAAACATAGCATTAATACATGACTTGACTTTAGCAAAATTAAAAAAAAAAAAAATTAATAATTGTAAAAGTTGTCGCTATTTGTGTGGAGACCGTTTCTCCAGAAGTCCCTTGCGGTGATCATCACAAATCCTTGGAGATTCATCTAAAGCCAAGAGAAATTAGTTTTATTAATAGATAATCTTGTGCCTCATTGAAGCTTTTTTTGTTTTTCAAAATTAAGAAATGGTGGCTTCAACAAATATTTTTCAGATGTTCGAGAAAAAAAACCGACAATCAATTGTTTAAAAAAAATCGAAAGTTTTGGGAAAAAAAATCCTTCCACCAGGCACAAGTTTTTTATGTTTTCGTTTTTTAAAAGCAGTATAAGTTTTATTGAAATCTACCAAGCGGTTTTTAAGTTGTGATCACCAGTTCAAAAACATAGTTTTGAGAAAAACGCATTTAAAGTTTTGCTATCGATTATTTAATTACTTACACTGAATCATCTATTCCTCGGCCATATAACAGTTTTTCAGCCGTCATAGCAGCTTCCAAAATATCGATTTACTGTTCCCTACGTAACATTCTACCTTCTCTAGTGTTATCGTTAGCGCGCTTATCTGCCAATTTCATACGTGCAGCATCCATTTTTTCAGCATACGAACGATTCGGAGCGCTCGAGCACCCTTTGTTAACTGTTGAATAACTCGAAAAATATTTGTCGGATTCACTTCAAATTTTCACAAATTATTTGTAAGATATTATACTTTAAGAAAATGCAAAAAACAAAAATCCAATTTTTTTAAAATTCGGACTATCCCTAACCCCTTAAAGTTTTTAGTGTTTAGTTGGGTATCCTTTATCAACAATTACAGCTTGAATTATGAAAATTTGGACCACTTTACAAAAAAAAAAAAAATGTACTTGTATTAAATAAGGTATGAGTGACTGTAGATAGAACAAAAGTGACTGTGCTGACAAGTTAGCTTGCTTCGGCTTTCACGTCACCTT
>JAYXIM010017046.1:0-10734 GCA_037575425.1 Anastrepha fraterculus
TAATTTTTCGCTCCATAACCGAGCTTGTTTTCCTGTTATTACAATTTTCCATTTAAATGTAATTAAAGTTAATTTCCAATACTCTAATTTTGTGTAATATTAGGCGAAGGTAATTGCATGCATTTTACGGATGACTGCTGCCACATTGCCACATTAAACATTCGACGCTGGCATTTGACACTTTTTGCAATTAAAGCCGAACAGAAAACAAACTCAAACAATGGACCAGAACAACAACAAAACCACAAAAACGCAGCCGCAAAAAAAAAATTAAAACTATAAAATCCAAACTACAGACAATATTAAGCTGAAACTGCGCTGGCCATGTGTTGGTAGTCACTCTTCTATGGCAGAAAATGAGCAGCGCCATGCTGAATTGGTTTATTTCGTTTTTTGGCCAAACTTGTGCTCGATTTCAGTGCTGCAGTTGACGTCATCAATGTGCATTTCGCCACTTTTGCTTTCCTTTTTTTTGTATTTGATTCCCGTTTTTTGCTTCGCTTTATTAGTTAGATGTTGTTTTTTGTGTGTTTGCAGAAAACGCGACTTGAGTGAAATCATTTCGTGTGCATCGGCAGCTGAGCAGTAGTGTCGAAGGTTCAGCGCATCCATGGCCAAAGCGGAAGAGTAGTTGCAAGCCAACAAACACGAAAAAGAAAAATGAAAAGTTTCAGAGCTTCAGAGTTTCTCTGCCGTTTAGCTTTTACGCTTTCCCACTTTGCTGTTTCACTGTTTGTGAGTGTTTAGTTTTATATGGGTTAGCCTAAATTTTTTGCTGCTGCTTCCAGGTTATTGCTCGTTTGGTTTTTTGTGTTGGCTCTGTTTTATTTTCCTTGGTTTTTGTGTTCATTTTGGTCAATTATTTTGTGTCTCAGCCACACCGATCACATGACGACGTTATGCAATTCAAATGAACTCAGATCAGTCAAGTATTTGACTCTTTGCGAGTAGGCCTCAGTCGGGTACATTAGTTGAGTTGCGCTACAGCATCCGCTGGTTGCATGGAAAAAGCAGAAGTTGTCCATCATCGTCATGGACAATGGCCAAGTGACATTTAGCAACGCTCAAACAGATATGCGTGTATGTATAAGAACCAAACGGGGGGGAAATAGGAATGAGGATCTTTGCATGGTGCATTGATGAACGCTGGCTAATTACATTTGCATGAACCGCCTTAAGCTACTTATGAAAGTAACAAGGTGTGCTGCTGGTGCAGTAAAAAAGAGAGATCTCAGATATCTGAATCTTATCCCAACAAGAGCAGGGCAGCTGAGAAGAAAGGACTTGAAACCATCCCATGACCGGCTCACCGCATGACTACCTAACGAATAATTCCTGGTAAGGACACTCAACAAATTAGAGAGCTACGGCTTTATTAGCCTTAGAAGTTTCCTCGAATAGCACCGATTTATCCGTGATCAGAAGTTTCTCGCGGCTGTGCACGTTTGCGTCACCAAGCCAGTACTTGCAAAGTTGACGCGTGCTTCATATTCCCAGAAGTAAACTACAGGTTCTCAAGGGAACCATAGTCTCCTCTTTTCGTGGTGACCGCTTCCAGTGCCCCTGTTTAGTCAGCTCAGCACTTGGAAAAAACTACAGCGACCCGCAAGCCCTGATGGGGATCTCCTCGCAGAATACTGTCTGACCAACCTTTCCGTCCAGCGTCGTGCCATCCGTAAACATGTTCGCCATACCCTGTCTCCAAATGCTGCACGCCGGCCACTTCTCCCTTGAAGGAATATGAATGAAAAAGAAACAAACACCACTCGGACACATACTCTCGCATTGATGAAGGATATATTCTAAGTTTCTAAGAATGCTAGAGTGTGATGTCCACGGTTACCACATCAGACATAGTGTTAAGCAGTGGAGTAGGAGTGGACTTTTGGACCCTCTCCAGCTTCTTACTTTCTATCGCGCATTACCATGCAAGGACTTCATATAACAAAATTGGCTTTGTAATTGCCAATCTTTATCCGATATCGCCGCTACAACCATACAAGGCGACTGTTACCTTCCTGATTCTCTATTGAATGTTGTGTTTTCACTTTAGCCTTTGTGAATGTTGAGTTCCGGGCCCTTTATTGAGGGAAGTTATCTTTGGGTATTCTACATTTCCCAGTAAATAAGACGATCTCCATCTCCAGAGTATGTACCGAGAGGCCCTTTCACAACTAGATTTAGATAACCCAGCATCAGTTCCATCATAGGATATACTAATTTCCTTTAGCAATAACTACTCCGTCATCCGCGTAGGCAAATACCTTGCAGCTAAAGCTAAATCTCGCTGAATGAGTTGGTGCGTGACTACCATTCGGAGTATGTAGTTTGGAATCTCACCAAACCGAAGCAAATAGTTTTTTTCTCGTCGGCACGCAATTTCAAACCCCCAAGTGTTTGCCGTTCGTAGTCGGCTTAAAACTATAGGTCCCTCTATTTGAGGAACAACCTCAAGCCGCACTCCACAAATTAGAGGAGTACCTCGACCAAAAGATTAACATATCTTGGTTTATTCAAAAGATTTGCTTTGCCTGGCTTCGCAGTACCGGACCCTCTTAACTCAGTTTTCTAAGACCAGGGGACGGTTTCTGACTCTAGTTCAAGAGTGGTTAGCTTAATGTGCGCCTTAAGAGCCTGTATCGTTAATAGACTGCACGCATAGCATCGGCCTTTCACGGCACCCCTCCAAGAAGGTCTAACGACATCATATCTCAACTCCGAGGAGGCCAAATAACATCGCCGAGACATCTGATAACACGATTAGCGTACTTGGAAACTAAAGATCATTCAAGTCAATGTTTGCAGTTTCCGGTCACAAAAAAATTGGTATCTTGCTCTTGTGGGACTCACCCTTGATCGAAATGGCGGAATTAAACCAAAAACAAACGGCCAAAGAAGCTACCGTTTCAGAAACCGTAGCAAACTGTCACTCTCTGAGGATGCATTGGCTTCGCATGGCACACAGTGACGGTACAACAACACCCAGAATGTATATACACACTTATTAATAGAGATTTTCTTTTCCAAAAATTACATAAATTCTTGATTGCACGACTGCTTCTTCGGTGGCTGAAATAAGACTCCATCCTCAACTATGCATGGCGCATGGCTTCATTTGCCGCTACAAATTTCTATTTTGCATTATCGATTTGGATAATTTAATGGCACGAAGCTCTCGCAATTACTTAAGCAAAGTAATTCATAATTATCATAATTTATTCAAGTTTCAGAATCCACTTTAAAAACATGAAATTTTGTTTTCTTCTCCACCCTGGTCGCGCTAGTTTCTTACACCAAAGCTGTTGACACAATTTCCAACGCCGCTTTATTCCACCAATTCGCCGTTGCCTTCCTACGATTTTTTCTACATTTTCCTGTTTACTTGCGCATTTCTTTTTCTTGGGCAAGCTCTCTGTTCCCTTCCACCTCACGCCTTTCGCCACCTACTTTTCAACTGTCAACCGGAAAGTCGGTGTTTATCGAGCTTCCTTGGGTGCAGGCATCAGTCAATTGCTTCATCCGCATTGACTTTTTGCAAGCCAAGTGAATGTTTTCTGCTGTCTCGCTCGCTCGCACAGTTTCCGCTTGCCTTGACTAGCAAGCCCGTTTTCTTGGTTCCTGGCATTTAACTGCCAGTTTGTGGGTAAGTGACTCTTTTAATGACGTTAATCAGCAAATCGGTGAATTGTGCCCGCTTTACTTGGCGATTAATTAAAATGTCAAAGCAGATTAGAAAAAATACGTCTATGCATACAGAAGTTGGGGGAAACTTTGTAAAAGAGGGAAAAATTAAAAAAAAGAGTAAAATATAGGAAGGGAATGGCAAAGGAAATGGCAGGTTGAAGAGAGTGAGAACAGTTAATGCGGAATACTTTTTATGACATTAGTGGGTTTTTTGTCATACCCGCAAGACCTTTTGAGCATTTTTTATCACAAAAGCAGCACCCTGACCTCTGCCACAACACTTTGCTGTCTAGATTGACGAGCAGGTTGATTTTTAAAAAGTGTACGCCAAGGCAAAAAAGTTAAGGGGACTTCAAAAGCAATCCAGATTAGAGCGCAGTTGAAGGGAAGGACAAGGAGAGATGCAAAATGTACCTAGTTTTGTGTGCAACTATTTCAGGACAAGCGTTTACGGGCCCACTACTCTTGTATTGTGCTTAGCGTTGCGTGTGTGTGAGCATTTGTGCTTCCGCAGGTAATTACATTTTACTACATCTTTTCTTATCTCACACGAGTTTTTCCCATTTTCAGATACAATGAGCACCTTCGGCAGTGTTTAATGGTGCGCATTCCCCCTCTCATTTCGTTCAGCCTCTCTCTGGCTAACGGGTTTCACTTATGTGAATCGGGCTTGTCGCCTATTGCATGCGCATTTGTCAGTTTGTTTGTGTGCATTTTGCGTTGATTTTACATAGAAAAACTCAAATTGAAACGCCTGCTGTGCTTTGAGCAGCATTACATTTGCATTGCATTGAATTGAATGGAATTAAATTGGATTGGTTGGAATTGCCTGACATTAAGTTGCATTCCGAATACAAGCAGCAGCTGGCAAATGGCGAGAGTGGCAGGTTGAAGGGAGTCGAGGTGCGATAATATTGAAAAGCTACGTAAATGCGATGTGAATTGATTTGCAAAGAAAGGATAACATTTCTTACCTCCGTCAATACTATTTCTGCTATTCAAAAAGCGCCTTTGCCGGGAGAGGTAGAGCCCGAGGAACGCCTTTGGTACACAGGCAGTGTAATAGCGGCAGGGCTTTGCAACATTTGCAACATTTGCGCAACAACAGAAACAGAAATCGGTAACAACTGGCAATGGCAGCTACAATGAATGACAACAACATTAACAACAAGAGCGGCAACACAGCGCACTTGTCGTCGCATCGTCGCATCGTCGTGTCGAAGTGTAAAATGCAAAATGCCAAATGGAAAATGGAAAATTGCTCCTACTTGTTCGGCACTTTGGATTAGATGCACTTCCGCTTCCGTTAAGGGCGTTATGTCATTCGGCATGCAACATTCAAAATGCACATGAACTCTCACTTCTCACACGCACGCACATACACGTGAGTATACAAAGATGTCATAGTACATGTGTGTGTGTGCGTATGTATGTGTATGATTGCACGTGCAAATATGTTTATAGAACTTTTCTATGTTGCGCCTACAGTAATTCTGTTGCATTTTTGCGTAAAGCTTGCACAGTTGTTGTTGTTGTTATGCTGCTATTGCTGCTCAGTTGGTGCGGCTGCAATTGATTCGCTTTGCTGCAGCATTGTTGCCAATGTAGCGTAAATAGCAGCAGTTTGGCTTAAATTACATTGAATTGCTGCTGTCTAAGCTCAAATGATTGTGTGCGAGTGTGCGTGTGTGGGTGTTCCAAATGCATTCCAAATACTTTACTTTAATTTGCTTTGCAGTTATGCGCATTCGGCTCTGCTGCTGGCTAAATTAATTTCAAGTGGAAAAAGAGCAAATCTTACACTTCCACTAGCGTTTACAAATACAACTACCGTTAGGGTACATAAGTACGTACACGCATACATACAAACACACACATTTTTCGATACTAATAAAAGATTTTGCCAAAGGGTACATCTTCTTTGCGAAATAATGCGACTATAGCTTTACTTTGGCCAATGGAGTGCATGGAAATGAAAGTCGAGTTAAGTAACAGCATCGAAGCAAACAGTTAAGTGTTGAGTTTAAGAATTCTATTGAAAAATGTCTGAGTTGAAAATCTGACTCTACTTTTCGTGATTTTGTGGTTGTTGTAGCAGCATACTAAACCCTGTATGTGCACTGTAAACCATCGGTCGTCTTCGTTTAGCGCATCTAACGGTAGACCCAGTTCAAAGAGGGAGGAGTGTTAGATGAGTGTGTTAGATGGGGATCGTGAGAATGGGGTTAGGTGGGGTGCCTTTACATGCTGGTCATATGTCTGGTATGTCGGAGTCAATTCTGGATAGGTAGGAGTTTAACCTGCTGAAATATACAGAACGCAAATGTGCCAAGCTTACACGGGTTTTTCGGGGTAGTTGGAGCTCTTCATCTGCTATGGGTGGTGGCCGGACTTCGATTACGGCACTTGGGGGTCGAGAGATTAAGAAGGTGGTAAGAGTTTCCCGATGAATGTCGTTTATTGTCTGTCTAAACACTGTCCGGACCAATAGTTGTCTGTTGATTTTGTCCTGAATCTCGTCGGAGTAGTTGAATAGGTGCCTTCTGACGTACCTGGGAGGGGCTCAGATCCAAGTAGGGGTCTACATGGGTGAAACTTGCGGTGGCACCCTAGTAGAAACTGTTTGCTGAGCAGGTGTTCGTTATGTGGGTGTTGTAGAAGCGACATCAGGAGACATCGCATCGCTGTTCGAATAGTAGTGTTTGGCATGTCTGAAGCTCTACTTTGCTTCGAATTTGTTGGTAAAATAAAACTGCGTGTATCAAATAAAAGAGAGAAAATTCACTCGAATTTATTATTATTATTATTATGAGTTGTACGAGACGATATACGTAAGATGAGGATTTCACAGCATAGAGCGAAAGCGGGCTGTCGGGCAGAATAGAGACGAATTGTAGAAAAATTTTATGATAGCGGTCGCCCCTCGGCAGGCAATGGCAAACCTCCGAGTGTATTTCTGTCATGAAAAAGTTCCTCATAAAAAAAATATCTGCCGTTCGGAGTCGGCTTGAAGCTGTAGGTCCCTCCATTTTTGGAACAACATCAAGACGCACGCCGCAAATAGAAGGAGGAGCTCGGCCAAACACCCAAAAAGGGTGTACGCGCCAATTATATATATATATTGTAGAAATGACAATGGCCCATCCCTATTGGTATCAGTGCTTAGTAGCCTAGGAAGAATAATTATTGATGCTTACCGCAGGTTGGGATACTGGAAAATCGAAGGATTGCGTAGTTAATGGAAACGAGAAAAGGTTCATGGAATTTTGTAAGAAAAATGGAATCATAATTTTAAATGGACAGGTAAAAGTGGATGAGGAAGGAAACTTGACGTTCGTAGGGGGAATGAGTCGTTCGGTAAACGATGTATGTGCGGTCCAGCAAAACTTTTTATATATGGTGCAACAGCAAGTGTGGTCGGGCCATGTGTGAATCGTTTTAGGATTGGTATTGAAAAATGTAAGGTGAGGGGAAAACAAACATAATTTTGCTACCTAAATTGATATGGAAAGACGCGATGTGAGATCAAAGCAGCAAAACTGGAGTTAGATTTAATTGATATTATAAATATTTTATCAGGCATAGCGAGCACAGGATCAGGTGCAAACAAGCATTTGAATAAAAAGGAAATTGAAACAATGTGGAACATTTTGCAAAAAATAATGTAAAGCCTTAAAAGCGTATAATGAGACGCGTGCTGTGATAGACAAGGGCAAGTATATGGCAGCAAACAAGCAATAAGAGGTTATTTGTGAAGAAAGCAGAAAGAAATATTATGTTGATCTAGCGATCAGAATAAATAAGGTGAAAGACCCCAAAAGCTTAAGAAATAAGAGAAAGCCAAATATACACAGATTATATAAAGATGACTTTAAAGAGCTAATAAACCCGATACAGATGGCAAAATACGTACAATAAGCTGCGATGAAGGTGAAAGTTGATAGTTCAGGTAGGCGGATTACCACAGAGGAAGTTATAGCTAAATAAGACAAAACCGAACAAGACGCCAGGACTGGATAGAACCTCATATGCATTTTTTAAATAAGCAAGTAATGATCTTCTAGAGCAATTAGCAACAATTTATGATATAATATATAATACGGGTATGACAGATGAAAATTTTATAACAATTTTACTGTTTCCCATTTTCAAAAAAGGGGACAACAAAGAATCCTGCAGAAGATCCTGCTTCATGAGTTGTGTAGCTCAAGTTCTAATTAGTGGTTTAAATGAAATACCGATTGACTAGGTAGAAGAAAATAGGATTCTAAAAGAATTCCAAGCTTGATTTAGAAAGAAAAAGACGGTTGACAATATTTACAACCTGGCGTCAATAGTTCACTTAAAGTTTCATGAAAGAAAAAAGGTGAATGCCTTTTTTGTTGACTTTGAAGCCGTCTTGGTCTAGGTACCTTAGAAAACAGCTAATTTGAAAATTACACGAAATGAGAATTTCAATTGAATTTGTCGACTTTATTGAGAAAATATATCAGAAATCTATTTCAATCATTTCATTGTTGGCTGGACAACCCTGGTCGGCATCTGCCTGCTGTAGCATATGCCTCCAATTGTCTCGGTTTCGTGCCTGTGTCCTCCTCGCCAGAAATCCCAATAAACCTGCGTCTTCTTCTACAGCCACAATCCATCTAAGCGGCGGGTGGCCCTTTTTTCTCTGTCTGTGGCATTTACTGAAGAGTATTTGTTGAGGTGGTTAATCGGTGTTAGCTCGCAGTATGTGACCTGCCCATCCCAATCTGTTGATCATGATTGTGGTTATCACCGATGGGTGCTCATATAGTTTTTCGAGTTCAAGGTTGTAGTGTTTCCGCCACACGCCTTTATTGCATACCGCGCCAAAAATTCATTTGGTCAGGAAATAATTTGTCTGAACAATTTGAAACAACTTCTGGGGTTAAACGAGGTTGTCCTTTGTCTCCAATGCTTTTCACCTTATACCTCAATGGCCTGCATGAAGAATTAGGGGTGGCTTTTTAATTGATAATTACAATATAAGATTTTTACTTTATGCTATCATAGCGGATACACAGTCATCACTCATGTTACTTCGCTGTCGTCTGAATAACAACTCACGTGAGTGTGAATACGTATGAAATGAGCGGGCAGAGTTCTTCAGCCGAGTCCCCTATGACGTGCCGTCCGAAGTTACTCTCATATATTTGCTGCAGATGGCAGCTATCATCCTTGATAGTCTATTATCCTTTCATAGGATACATATCTGATTGTTTTAGACTAAGATATTCTGATAACTGATCAAGGCATAATAGCACAAGATTTGATGTAACTTGAAAGATTTGAGAGCTTCGATTTCTGTCTGGCTATCAGAAAGGATGGCTACGCCTCTGTTGTTATAGGAACGTTCAATATTAAAGTGCACGCATCTCTTTTTTACGTGGACTTCCGTTGGTAGCATATTTGTATTCTTGCCTAGTGCTTCAGATAATCTTTTCCTCGCTCCGCAGACACCAGTTCATGCACATTCCTCGGCGAGAGTTAGTTTATGTTGTTCGTTTCAGATAAAACTTGTCAGGTCTTTTAATTGGCCAGTTCAGTCTTAAAGTGTTGGATAAAACTCAAAACCAGTAGCATCATGTCACATGACATTGAGAGTTCAGAGGCTGCTGGTATTTAGTGAATGACTGACCTAGTGGTAACTTTGGTTATTCTTGAGATAAACCTCCTCGCTTGGGATTGAATGTGAATGCGTAGCGGTGTGAGTTCTAGAAGAGCCGTCATTGATGCCATGTGATATTTTATATCTGATGACCTCATCAATATCTTCCATCACTTAAATGTAGAATTGATATATACATAAAAATAGATTTATTCATGTGTTAAAAAACCCTATGCGTTTGTCGCATGATGCAATGCATTCTTTGCTTTGTGGAGAGAAGTAAGGGTGTTCCAATAACAGCTGTTATTGGTGATTGGATTGCGCTATCCGGAGATGATGATTAACGAGTTTTTATGGCCGAAATTGGATGGCATTCATCTGGACAACGATTATTTTCAACAAGACGGCGCTACGTGCGACACAAGCAACGAAACCATTGATCTTTTACGGGAAAAGTTTCCGGAGCGTGTTATCTCTCGAAGAAGTGATCACAATTGGCCACTGAGTTCTTGTGATTTAACACCTTGTGACTTTTTTCTTTTCGGCCACGTGAAAGAGAAGGTTTACGCCAACAGCCGAGGGTCGATTCAATACCTCAAAGATGGAATTCGTGAGACTATCGAGGACATAGGGCAGCCACTTTGCAATTCGGTTATGGAAAGTTTCATGAAAAGGATATTGTCAAGCGTGGTCGTGCTGGTCATTTGCCTTATGTTATTTTCCACTATTAACGGCATACCTTCCTGTTTATAATGAAATAAACATCCGATCATTTATATAAAAAAATAGCATTTCTCTTTGAATATCAAAATAACACCTCTGTTTGGAAAACCCTATATTACATTTTTTCTTTTTACCTGAATTAATAAGATAGAAAGACGAGGATGTGAAGTGGATGTGGTAGTGTACATATTAGTCCTTAGAATACAAGGTGGCGCAAAATTGATCAACCTAGCGGAAGATTAATAATTTTTGCAAATGGCATCGCACGGCAATCATATTTGAGACCTGCATTATACAAACAGGCAAGCAATGGCACTCGTAGAGGTCAATTAAAAGGTTTTCATCACTCAAAATCATTTCTTTTTATGTAGTAAGAAAGTTATTAAAAAACAAAATTGAAGATTAATTTTCTATCACAGGACGATGTAATTTTTTTTATGAATATTGGACATTTTCAAGGATACTCAAGTATAAATATATGAGGGACATTTTTACCTATTCATCCCTGTGTACCACATAATTTAACTTTTTTCGTTTTCAGACAGCTGCCTCTTTTATTTGATGTCCATATTAGTTTTCAAGATTGCATTGAATTTTTTAAATAATTTTGTGAACTAATCATATCCTTGAAATATCAAAACCCTTTTAAAAATATCCTGACGTGAGTAAGAAAAACCAAAAGTGCAGTTGTACTG
>JAYXIM010017048.1:0-11960 GCA_037575425.1 Anastrepha fraterculus
TGCCCCGGGACCCACATTAAGGTAACTTTATGGGTTTCCACTCAAGGTGGAGAGGCTAGTCCTGCTTTGCTCCACCACTTTAGAGGTTGCTGTAGCTGAACTCAGTGCCTGGATTGCTGCTTGGCTATCCAAAAAAATAGCGATATAACCCTTAAAAGAGAAATCTGCGATTAGTAACCTACAGGCTTCACCAATTGCTAGTACTTCTGCCTGGAAGACACTGCTGGTATTGGGGAGACGCACAGATTTCTCAATTTTGTGAAGTCTGTGAAAATATATGCCAGCTCCAACACCACAGTCCATTTTACTGCCATCTATATATACTGTAGAGTCGAAGTTGTTTAGAGAGAATCCCCTATTTCATGCTTCCTTAGACGGAAAGAGAGTGGCAAATGTTACCATCGGGACGATGTTTGACTCTACTGAAGAGAAAGGTATCGTAGTCAAAATGTAGAATTAGTTGGTCTAAAGAAAACTGAACCGAGTTCAGATCTGAACATACTGGTGGAACAGCGATATAGCTGAAATCAGATGCACCTTTCACAAATCTAAACGACAGTACCAAAAACGTAGAGAAACAGCTGACAATGAAGGGTTACGGAAAATTTTCAAAAAACGCGATTCCCATCGGTTCGGATAGGCTAAAATTCTAGGACTGGAAGGCATCCCTACCGGAACTCTTAAATATGCTAAGAAGTTAACAGCCGGATTCTGGAAAGCAGAAGGACGGTTCTGAATCAAGAAAAAGAAAATGTAAAACAAAAAGAAAAGTAAAAATGGGTCTTATCGGTATTGTTGAAGAAGTCGTTGTAGTACCAAGTGTGTTTGTTCTATACAAAAATATTATTGAGAAACCGATTTCTGAATAAGTGTACGTTTAACTCGAAGTTTTTCCTCCTATTTGTGGCTTTCGTCTCGATGTTGTTCCAATGGCGGGACATGCAGTTTTAAGCCGACTCCGAACGGCAGTTGGCTTTATTACCATAAGACATAGCTGCCTGTCTTGCCGACCACACAACAAGTGTGAATAAACTCTTGGCTTGTGAAAAAGGTATCCAATCCACACCGCGAAATCCCAACAAAACTTCTAGCAAGATGAATAGACCACCTGCTTTATCAACTCAGCAGGCATTCAGTATCCTGCAACGATCCTATGACCAGGTACTCATTCGAGCGTTATGAAAGGGAAGGCAGATATTCCTCGACTAAGTTTTCGCTCTCATTGCCTTTTAACAGATTTGATCACAAGAGAAACTAATCGGCAAGATTTTCCTTTTGTACGTCAACGTGAGAAGCACAATTTTGTTTATGTGGCTTTGTGTACAAATTCGCTGGTGTAAAGTTTTAAAATGTTTCTGAAATTAATTTGCAAAGCAGTCACTTTAAATTTTTACTTATCAATGAAGCGGAATGTGCAGACGAATATTTTCTATGCATGACTTCACTAAAATCAATTCCATATTTTCTTTATACCGATTTAATATTCATTTTCAAAGTAGTTTTTTATATGCACATAGAAAAAATCACAAAAGCTTAGTGAAATCATATTTGCATTATATTGAATTTTTAACTCTCTCCTGCTATTCGTTAGTTGTTGTGTGAGTTTTGAAAAAAGGTAAAAGAAAACAATGGAAATCCGTTTATCAATGCGCCGAAGAGGTAATAAAAAATTTATGGAAAAACTATAAAAAAAAAAAAAACAAAATCCCACAAATCTGCATGCATTTTTTGCATACTCGTATTATTTTGCCTAAACACACAAGCACACAAACAAACGAATGCTTAGAATAAATGAACGAATGCGGCGTGCGTATGTGGCGTGTGTGTGTGCATGTATGTATGCATAGGTAATGGCGCATGTGTGCTATGTTATTTGGCGTTGAATTATTAGCGTTTGGCGTTGAGCGCATAATTCAACGAGGTGACAAGTGCAGCGGTGCTTCCACTATTTGGGCTTTTACGCCATCATCTCGTTAACTCTTCACTCTGCCTCGCACCAAAACTGAAATATTTCAAACGGACATTTATTTTCTTTCGAGCGTATTTTAGTGACCCAATAACGCTGGTCAAATACGAGACCAGACGCATCACTGGCCGGCGCTAAAGAATGGATGTGAGGAATGCACCCATATACCTACATACATACATATAAATATGTGCTCACACAAACACATACGAGTGTGTGAGCAAATAATAGTGTGAGAAATTTGCTGAGGCAGCGTTGGCGATCTAGCGCACACACACGCATATACACACAAACTCATTATAATGCTGCATTCATATATCCTGCTTGCGCTTGTGTTCAGGACTGCTTAACTACCCTGCAGTCAAGTGAATAGTAATCTGTAAACTCGTGTGAGTCGCAGATCGAAGTAGTCAGGCGACTGTTCCTGTACTGGTATTTTTTAAATGGCGATATCCTGCGAGATGTCAATTGTCAGATCTCGATCGGAAATATACCAGTTTCATACTAGTTCAAAATAGACAAAACAAATACTAGTCCAAGTATGAAGCAAAACAAGTAGTTTGAGATTAAAAAGGGAATAAAAAAATAAAAATATTATCATAAGTACGCAATGAAAGTATTTTTGTTAAGAATGATATGAAATATTACACAGTTTTATTCTGCATCTAAGTCTTAAGGTGTTAGGGGTAGTCAGAATTTTCAAAGAAATTGTATGTTTTTTTGTGCATTTTCTGTAAGTATAGTATCTTAAAAATTATGTGTGAAAATTTGAAGTAAATCCGACAAATACTTTTCGAGTTATTGAACAATTAACAAAGGGTGCTCGGGAGCGTTCGCAAAAGTGCGTTTTTCTCAAAACTGTGTTTTTTGAACTGTTTTTTGAACCGCTTGCAGATTTCAATAAAGTGTATACTGCTTTTAAAAAACTTAAAAAAACTCGTGCCTGTTCGAAGAATTTTTTTGTTATCAAAAATTTCGATTTTTTTTTAAACAATTAACTGTCGGTTTTTTTCTCGAAGATCTGAAAAATATTTCCTGAAGCCGCCTTATTGTTAATTAAAAAAAAAACTTCGATCAGGCACAAGCTTATCTATTAACAAAACTAATTTCCCTTGTCCGATTGATTTTAGATGAATCTCCAAGGACTTGTGATGATCACCGCAAGGGACTTATGGAGAAACGGGCTCCACCCAAGCAGCGATAGATTTTACAATTATTAATTTTTTTTGTTGAAATTTTACAGAACCCAAATCGAAACATGATGTATCAATGCTATGTTATATTTTTGTAAAATAAAGCATTTGACTAACAAAAAAAAAAAAAAAATACCAGTCTAACGGTTAGACGCGATAGAAGTGAAACCTTCCGTAAAAGAAACTGAGAGAGAATGAGACGAAAGCAGCATTAGGAGCGGGATAATTATAGGTTCATTATAATATTGCTATAAAGTTCATATTGATGACACTTTTCTGCATTATTTTTTGGCATAATTGCGGTAAATATTTATACTAGTGTGGCTCAGCAGTACGCAGCCACACACATATACGTATATCAAGATATAACGCTTCGTAGCCAAGAGTGGGGAGCACCGTACAAAGAGGAGACGGAGAATAGAGAACGCTGTATAAATGTGTTCTATAAGATCTATATGTATGTCTCTTTTTAGTGTCGCTTTTTCGTTTCATCGAGTCTCAAATCACATCCAACGATTCTAAAGAAGTTTTAACTTCAAAATTTATTGAAAATCATCATTTGTTCGGGCCTCTGACTACCCTTAACCTCTTAGGGCTAAGAAGAAAATTTTTGCATACTTTGTTGACTTCTGGTTTATTATCTCGCGGGCTATGCTTTTTATAAATTTAGATTTTATGGCCTTTCGAGCCATATAATCGAAATTCTAAAACTTTTGTACTAAGATACAACAAACTAGATTTGGTTACAAGAAGAACTCTTCCCCTCACTTTTTGGAAATCTAAGAGTTAGACAAGGTTGCCTGTTAAGTCCCACTTTGTTTTCTTTGTACTTAAACGAATTTCTACCGGGTGGAATAAATGTGGCTAATCGTTCATTAAGCTTCTAATATACGCTCACGACTTGGTGCGAGTCTACGACCGACCTTCAGGATATGGTCCATGCAATACGAGATTATATATAGCTCTGAATAGGACCCTAAAGTTAATTTGTCTAAATGTATGGGAGTGCACTAGAATTCTTGCCTCATGCAGTTGAAAGTTTGGTGATCAAAATATAGAGACTCTCAATGAATATAAATATCTTGGCGTATTGATTTACGGCAAACTGTCTTACACCAAGCATTTGGAATTAAAGCTTGCGAGTTCTAAAACAGCAATAAAGGCTACATGGCCAAAATATTGGTACAGAAATGACCCGCAGATTTCCATTTCTAAAAAACTAAAAAGCTTTGATGCGTGCTGAAGATCGATTATGTTTTATGGGGCATAGGTGTGGGGTGTAGAAAAATATGAGCCCGTAGAGATACTTTTGCGTTTCTTTACTAAAAAAAGATTTTTTTGCGTGCGAAAACGCCGAATTGCGTGATCCACAGTAAAATCAATCTGCTTCCGCAAAATTTGTGTACTCTTAGTGCTCATAGATTTTGGAATGGTTTTCTCTGCCAAATGTCAGACCAGTGGATTGGCCACCAAGATCGTGTGATATCCACCTTTGAACTTTTATTTGTGTGGGTATGTAAAGGCTAAATGCTTTGTGGATGAACCAGCTTCGATTGAGGCGTTGAAAGCCACCACTACTAAAGTCATTCACGAGATACCGACCGAAGTCTGCCAGTGAGTCATTCTAAATGTGTGTTTACGGGTGTCCGAATTCCAGCCAACATTTGAAAGGGATTGTCTTTAAAAGATAAATTTCATAAATGGTTCTATACAAAAATAAAAAGGATGACCCAGTTAATTTGAATTTTCGTTGTTTTATTGCAATTTAAAATGCTTAAGCTGATCACCCTTTACAAGGTGGCGAAAAATTAATCACTCGATCAGAAAATCAAAAATTTTTATTAAAGGTGTTGTACGCCAATCATATTTAACACTTCCAGTATACAGACACAGTGAAAGCAAAATAAAGATTTCCATCACCCAAAAGTATTTTTTTTCGATTTAGTAGACAAATTAGTCAAACAAAAAGCGATGATTTATTTTGCCCCACCTTGTATTCAAGCAATTTTTGCAGCTCGCAGTCAGCGGTTACATACGCACATATATATTCACTCGTGTGAGTTTCCACTTGCTCTCTGCTTGTCTTTTCAACGCTGGCTCTTTTTGGTGCAGTTGTTATGGCACACTTGGCAAATATGTATTCAAGCCGCAGTTGAAATATAAACCGTAAAACCGTAAGCGGTGTGTGCTTTCACTGCTGTGTGCCTCGACCTACCGCCCACACTTCCGAGGATGCTTGGCTTGTGTTTGCGTTGTTGCTGCTGCTGACGTCACAGCTTCAGTTAATTTAATGTGCGCCGAAATAGAAGAATCCAGCAGCACGCCGCGTGCCAACAAGCGTTTGGCAAGAGTTTGGTGCGGGCTAAAGAGAGATGCGAGGTGGTTGGTGGCATTTGAAAGACGAGTGCAATTTTATAGTTTTTGTATACTTTTATTAGAATTTTTTGTTTTATTTTTTAATTTGAGTTGCCATTTAACTTTAAACACTTTTAATGGTAAAATAAATGGCAAGTTTTTGCTGTTAATTCAGCTTTTTTCCTCTACTACCCCGCTGTCTTTGCGTGGACTTTTTGCACCATTTAAAATTTTGACGTCCAGCGCCAGGAAATATTTGGAGGCGTTTCAAATTGTGCCATTTGGCAGTAAAAAAATGGTGTTGAGCTGGAAGTGCTTTAATGAGCGCGCACGGACGCTGCCACCCTCAACGGGCTCACGTGTAGCTGGGAAATTGTGCAGTTAATGGTCAGCAAATGGGTCTGATTATTTTAGCGAACTTGCGTTAAAGAAAATAAATGAAATTATGCATATTTGCATAAATGTGTAACACACACATACACACATAAGTTCACACAATTTGGGTCATTGGTGCGCTTTACACATTTTATAGGTATTGAGAACGTATACGCCCTGTAGGCCATAGGGAGATCTTTTATTCACATGGTTAAGCAAATTTTGTTTTGAAATGAAAGCGATTTCCGAGCGACTTCCAACTGACATATTTTTAAACTGAAATTCATTAGCTATAAAATTGCATACCTATAAAGCTTCTTGAAACTCCGATCGAAATGTTTCGTTGAGTTTTTGCGTATTTTTTTGAGTATTTTTTGAGTATTTTTTTTAACTAAGGAAAAAGATTTAACATGACAAATATTGTTAATACTCGTATTGTGAGAAGAAAAGTGAAAGATAACGCTGCCTAGTGTATATGTAGGGCTTTTGGGCTGCATAAGTGTTATCGATATCGATAACCATGGACAGCAGAGAATGCCAAACTGTGTTGACATTTCTGTTCAGCAAGGTTGCCAAACCAATAAAAAATTAATGACATGAAATTATCTACCGGATTATAATAAAGAACAATTTATTCCAGCAATATTTATGCTTTCTGTGTCATCTTTTTAAGTCCTGAAACTCTTAAAAAATACCCAATACAAAGTGACGTAAAATTAGCCAACCTATCGGAAAATTTGTAATTTTTGCAAACGGTGTCGTACTTCAATCATATTTGACATTTGTGAAGGAGACAAACAGCCATGAAATAGGGCGCTAGTCAAAAAAAAAAAAAATTTATGTCTGAAAATCATTTTTTTTATTTAGTTAGAAAATTATTGAAAACTAAAATTGATGATTAAATTTGCGCCACCTTTTACATGTACATATGTACATGATAATTAAAAAAAACATAAAGTAAACATTCTGATTAAAAAGTTTCAATTTTTATTCAAAAATTTTTCATAAAAAAAATGGTTTTTTTAAATTTGTAGAAAACTTCAAACTTTAGGTTATATGGTTTATGTTGTACACAATTTTTGGGAAAAAATATAAAAAAGTGCGTGTAGCGTAGTACACATAACAGAAATGAAACATTCAAGGCAGAGAAAGAAAGAGGAAGAGACCCGAGAGAGAATGAGAGAGAGAGAGAGAGAGAGAGAGAAAGGACATATATCTAAATAAATTCACAACATTTGCAGAGAATACAAATAGGCAAAATTTACAAAAAAACAGAGAAGGGTCGACCGGTGTAGGTAAACGCCAGACACAAACGGTGGTAACAACGCGCACTACTCCGAGCGTTTATCACCCACACAAACGCAGCGATTCTAGGAACGCAGCAACGGCACAAATTACCTCAAGGCAATACCAATAAATCCAACGCCGGAATGGATAGCGCTTTATAGTATGCACAAGCACTAGCCAGGAAACGGAAATAAGTGCCAAAAAGTAGGCACAAAAAAAACCAAAAAAAAACGCCAAAAAAATTTGGACCAAAAAACGCCCAAACAGTAGGCACCAAGGAAATATAGCGCCAAAAAGTAGTCACCAAAAATATGTATCCTACAAGTTTGCACCAACAAACAAGCGCTAAAAAGTAGGCAGTGTTATTTCTCACTAAAAATTAGCAACCACAAGGAAAAACTCAGGAAAAATAGCCTAAAGTGTATCTAAGATATATATATAGTATAGCTCTCTCTCTCTCCTTTTCCTCTACATTATACCTTTTTTCTCTCTCGCGTAACGAAACTGCCCAAAACGTTGCATGGCCTTGAAATTTTACTCTGCATTCTCGCTCGTCCATCGACGCCTAAGAAGTTTCACGTGAATGAAAAAAGTGGTCAAAACTTTGCATTATATCTGTTGCTATAATTGTGAGTTGGGGTCTGAACGTTTTTTTAGCAAACTAAAACGCCTCCTACATCTACGGATAAAAATATGCAGCGACTAATACTGCAGTGACAAACGACCAAGTAGTCATGATAGCTGTCGGTGCCACATCACTGTACTACTCTTTACTAACAGCTGAAGCGACTGCGCTTTTGGTTTCACAAATGGCAAATAAGTACTTCATTTGCAGCGACAGCAAATCTACATTAACGTACTCTGAAATCTGGACACTTGGCTTTGAATAGAATCTCATGGCTCACAATTTATTGTGCCACTTAGATTACAAGTATTTTTTATTGTAAATTTTTGGGATTGGAAATTGGTGAAAAAAGATAAGCTAAAGTTTTAACTTCACGCCGCCTTGGCGAAATTAGTGCAAAAGTTGGTAGAGCTATGATTTTTACTCAAACTTATTTCAATTTGCAAGCCTCTGGTTGAAGATTATTAAAACTTTACAAACTCATTTAATAAATAATTACAATTTCTACCGAATGTTCATTTTTTTTTTAATTTTATATTAAAATAATTAACAACCTATCAGCGCCAGTAGAAAGATCAAAACCCTGCCGGTTACAAACCAAATTAGCCACTGGACTGCTCTTACTTAGACTTAAGAACGTTTGTGCGCCTTAAAATAGGCTGCAACTTAAGTATACAATACCTTCTTCTGAAGGATTCCGACAAGCCAAGCTACGTACACTGCATTTTTGCCAACCAGCCAGTGAAATTTAGACTAGACGAATGCACGCATTACATTTAAACAGATCAACGATTCGGGCTACACAAAGCCATCCCGCCTTGAATATTGAGACCTAATATTGAGGACAAGTGTGCTTTTATCAAAATTCTTAAATTTTACAACAACCCAGGCAAATAAGTCCTTATTTGATGTAGAATAATATAGATTTTATTTAACTAGCGTTGTTGGTAGTAGCATAAGCCAAAGGCCTTAGTGGCCAGTGCGCTTTTCCTTAGTAAATTAATTAATTCTCAAATTAGTTCCCAAGTAAATAAATAAAACAAAAAAACGGTGTTTTTCTTAAAAACTTCATATGTAGCACATTGGTAGGTGTGTGAATGTGTAAGCTTTCGCACTGGATGTTAATAACTTAGCGCCACTATAAAATTCATATTTTTTTACGCCTTTTCTGTTTACTTTCTCTTTTTGACTTCTGTTTTATTCGCTTTTCGCTTTTTGCATAGCTGACGTGGACTGTTCTTGAAAACTTTACGAGGCGCCTAGCCACAATGTCTAACATGAAACATGCAATACAGCACAATACAAACAACAAACAGTAACACAATTTGTGGCAACATATAGATAGCTGTACTGGAGCGTGCTTTTGACCATGAAATATGCTTGCAGCACTCTAGTACTTGTGCCCGTTGTTGTTGCTGCTGTTGCTGCTACTATGCAATGTGGAACGCATTGTCTTGGTGTGCGTGCATTTGGTGTGTGGTGCGCATATGTAAGTATGTGGCATGTAATATGTGCCATGGCTCGCTGGTAAACCGACTGATTGACAGACGGACGAAATGGCTGACTACACGCCTGTCTGTCTGGCCAGTTAGTTGATTCCGTGGCGTGGGTAGCCAGTGTAGCGTGTGAAATTAACACGCAGCCGCTGCGGTAATGTCGAAATGAGCATTAAACTTTTAGCTGTAGTGGAAATTAAAAAAGAAAAAATACAAGAAATGCAATATAACGTAACAACAACAACAATTAGTACAAACATAACAAGGATAAGTGGTGCGCTGCAAAATCGCGACACTGACACCATTTCGTTGCACATGAACACGAACAGAGCAAAGCAGAGTCGAGCTTCGTTGTATTGCGGACTGGGGTAGGCGTCAGGGTCATGTACATATCTACAATAACGGCAGCTTTTGGACAGTTTAAGCATTAAAGTGCTTTAGAATGACATTAGAAAATTAGTTTGAGTTAAGAAATTTTGGATCTTTGGTTGATTTTAATTGAAGTTTAAATAGTTTTTTTTTTTTTGCATTTCACACACTTCTCCTTGATTGGCGCGATAGCCGCTTACGCAATTTTGGCCGAGTTTAGCAAAGCGCGCCAGTTAGACACACCAAGTGAAGTCACGCTTTCTCCACCTGATCTTTCCAACGCAGCGAAAACCTTCCTCTTCCTCTGCTACCACCAGCTGGTACCGCATCGAATACTTTCAAAGCCGGAGCGTTTGTATCCATTCGGACGACATGACTCAAGCAACAAAACCGCTGGATTTTTATTCACTGCGCTATGTCTATGGCGTCGTAAATCTCATACAACTCATCGTTCCATCGCCTGCGATATTCGTCGTTGCCAACGTGCAATCAGTGTCACCTTAAATTGAATTAAACACAAAAGCAAGCGATAGAATCGGCATTATTAATAACAGACGAGAGCTATAACAGGGAAACGGGACAGAAGATTTTAAAAATCTTAGGGCAAATGTAAGACACACCTTTTGTTCCCGTTCTATGCTTGTGATAGCAAATTGGTGATAAGGTTCCCAAATAAATGAGTCATATGCCAACCTGGACCGGGCAAACGCGGTAAACAGTGATTCTAGCGAGTAAAGATGTTACGTCTAACAAAGCCCAAGATTGAGTATGGATTTAAGATAATATGGCTTGAGAATGAAAAATTATAGTCAAAAATTACTTGAAGATTTTTGATCTCATCCACAGGTTAGATAACATTGTTAGAGATATTATATAACGATGGCGGAATATTACGTGGACTTGGAGTAATTTCTTTTTGATTGAATTATTATAAAATGAATTTAAGTGGTTAGCATTAATCTGCTTTGCATAGCCCATAAGAAATACTACATTACTGAAATACTCGATAATAAATTTTGCTGCCGACCCAAATTTGAAGGTATGAACTTAGGTAATAATGAACACCAGTGTTCACATTAATAGCAGCGCGATATATTGCCAAGTTTTGACTAATTGTTAATTTTTTTTTTGGACTTTTTTATTTTTTGAGAAAAACACACCACAAAAACCAAAGAACGCAGAGTCTCAAGCTTTGTACAAATTTTTAAAAAATTTTACAAATATTGTTCAAAATGTTAAAATTTTTAGGCAGACTTTTAAGAAAAATTGCTAGTACGTAGTTTATAGCACATTGAATTTGGGAATGCAAATATGGAGTACCTCAAAAATTGCGTTGATTTCTTATCGCGGAATTTTTGTTATGGAGAAACTGCTCAAGATTGCCAGCAAAAAAAAACAAAAAGCAAAAAGGAAGAATTGACAAAAAGCAACACTATTTTGAGCCACTTCAAGTTTGCACTTTATTGCATCAAAATTTAGTGAGCTATAAAACTGCAAATTTCCACATTTTTTAGAAATTCTAATAAAAAATTTTGGAATTTCGCTGAAAATATGTTGAATTTTTTCACAAAGTTTGAAGCACTGAATTATATTTTTTTTTGTTGTAGTATAAACTAGAGTTAAGAAAAAAATTACCTAAAAATAATAAAAATTTTGCCACATGTCGCGCCGCTATTATAACTAACGCAGCTGTATCTACCCCTTTTGAGTGGCGTGACGTATACGCAACCTGAATTGATGTCAACATAGAAAAGCGACATAGTAAACTCAAATGTTGTTATTTTGGTCTACTTCACCATGCCACTGGCAACACTTGCAACCAAACGGACAGATGTGCATGCTACCTTGTACATTGTGCTCTAGGGACGTTGACGTCAGCAGCCAGAGCAGCAGCAACAACCACAGTACTAACACATCGACCTCGTCAATATCAAATACCAAGTAACATAAAAGCAGCTCACTTTGTTATTATTGTCGCGGAGACCATCGCTTGCATGCACTTAATTTTTGTTGATATTAGACGCTACTTTGTAGAAATGTTGTTTTGTTTTTGCGTGCACTTCAAATGTTGCAACACAGCAAATAACAACTACAAATGTCGGCGATGTTAAATTTTCGATTGCACTCCAAAGTTTATTTTACGACGTGTATAATTTGCGGTTGTTATTGGTCACTATTTTATGAATTTATTTGGTTAGCGATTAAAGTAAGCTGCGGCAACTTCTTATCATCTCTCACTAACTCGCACACCTTCCTTGATGCGAACACGAAAGCCGAGTGCTGGTTTTTAATCT
>JAYXIM010017050.1:0-10729 GCA_037575425.1 Anastrepha fraterculus
GGGAACCAGTGGAACGATTCTCATGAAATTTTAACCACATATTCTACACATAAATAGCTATAAAATAAACAACTTTCGTAATAAAATTTTGATTTTTACTAATTTTTTTTCACAAAAAACAGTGTAAAAAATCATGTTTTTTAAAATTTTTTTGTTTTTTGGCCGCCATTTTGTTATTTATTAATAAAAATTAATAATTTTACTTTATTTTATAGCTACTGTTATAACAAATCTAAAACTTTTTGATTTTTCTGTTTCAGATAAGCCGTTCTCGAGATATCGTGTGGACCAGCGACCTATCTCTAAATCATGGTGTTATGTTTAGCTATAGTTTTTGTATAAAAAAATTGCAAAAAATGAATAAAAAAAATTTTTTTCTTGTATTTTAAGACTTTATTTATCAAGCCTAACAACTTTTATATCAATATCATTCATAGCCTGCTTGAAAAAAATTTCCGAAAATAGCCTTTTTTTCGAGCGTAGTTAGTGGGTTACACCCTTAAAGAAAAGGGCCAGCTCGGGTGACCTAAGTATCTTCGCTTCCACGATGTCCGCTGCTTAGAGAGATGGCAGCTTGTTTGCTCTCTCAAGCAACAATTTTGGCGCGCGTGGTCGAAGAGCTACCTTCTGGAGCTTCAGCAGCGCAACAAATGGGTGCACCCGCAGCCCAACGTCCAACCAGGCCAACTCGTCGTCGTCCACGAAGACAACGTACCACCGCAGCATTGGGTGCTCGGTCGAGTAACCGCAACCAGTCCCTGCTCGGGCGCCATGAAAACTCTTCACTATTTTGTGAAGATAATTAATAATATAATAATGATGTTAATTTAAAAAAACACTTTGCTTAGGGTGGAAGCGCGAAATATAACGAATAATGCCTGTAACGCCGCGTAATTAAAAAATCAAAGACCGTGCACGTCCGATTACAATTTCAAAAGTGGAGTTTATTACACATGTACTGTCCTTATATTAGACCTAAAACTAAGATACGAGGAATAGCGGAAATGGAAGAACAGTAAGTGGAGAGTTAGAGAGAGTTTGCAGTTAAGTAAATAGAAATAAAAAGAACGGAAAGTAGGTATAGCTGTAGAAATAAAGTCAATGCTCGGAAGTAAATAGAAAGAGGTAAAGAAATAGCGACAGCGAGAAACAGTAAAGTATACTACATACCTACTTATAAATAAACAATATAAAATAACTTAATATTAAGCTTTAATACAATTTCAATTTTTAAATTCAATATTATTTAATTTATTCTATTCTAATTTACGTTACATTATTATATTATACTAGTTTGCCAGAATCTGGCTTAACAAATGGTTAAGATTGGCCCACGCGTTGTTGAGTTATGCGCTTACCAACACATTTTGCGATTCATTTTTATACTATTATAGGTAGTTTATAATTCTCTGCTTGCAAAGATAAGGTTATGAATTAAAAAAATTATTTGTGCTTTGCTTATTTGTGAGTTAAGGTGAGGCGATTTACGTTTGTGGAATTGTGAGTTTTTTGATCTCCTAAAAAAAAAAAAAAAATACAACTCTAAAATTAGTTTTTATATCAGAGGGCAAAAAATAACGCTCAAGAAATGAGTTTAATTTCCATCAAAAAATACAACTATAAAATTTTTGGTTCTTAAAAAAAATTGATTAAAAACGAAAAACCAAAATGATCATTATTCTAGAGCAAGAAAATAACAACCGAAAAATGATCAATAAACAAACAAAAAATAAAATAAAAAATACTCGATATCTGATTGGTTATTCTGAGCGATTAATTAAAAATTGAAATATAATTTCTAATAATATTTTTATAGATATCGCCCAGTAATTTTTAATACATAAAAGATTGACAAAGAACAGCAAAAATATGCGCATTTCACTTTTTTCATTGAAAATTTCAAAATATTGACTATTTCGGATACCGACTAGAAGTATTTACTGCCTAGTAATTATATTTGTGGAGCAATATAAAGACGCCTGCTAAACATAGGAGGAGCACGGCCAAACAACCAAAACGAGTATAAGCGCGAAATATGTATATATAAGTATGTACATTAGGGCGGGTCGATTTAAAAATCGCTCATTGCTCTGTGAAAATCGTATTCTAGAGATCAAAATAAGAAACTTTGCCGAAGGAACCCTACCTCTAAAACGAATTCTGATGTCCCAATTTCAAAATATCACCATTTTTGGCATTTACTTGAAAAAATCAGCTAAATGGCTATGTTTTTTCTTTATTTTTATTTATTTATAATAATATTTATTATTTATTTATAATAATATCTATTTTTTTTTCTTAAGAAATTTATTTAGTCAGAACATATGTAAATGAACAAATTAATTTAAGTGAGTTATAGAAAAGAAACTAAAAAGTTCGACCCAAATTGGGGGGCATTAGAATTCGTTTTAGAGGTATGGTTCCTTCGGCAAAGCTTCTTATTTTGATCCCTAGAATATGATTTTCACAGAGCAATGGGCGATTTTTTTGCCTCCCCACAAATCCACTCGGCCTAATGTACGTATAGCTGAATATACGGGCGACTGAAAAATGTGTACATGATTTATTTCTGACATTTGAATTGACTGACAAAAATTGCTCCGAATTCAAAAACGATCTCATCAAATGCGTTCATTTAGGACAAAAACTTGCTTATAAAACAGCATACGAGCCCCGTTTCGGGAAGTCAAAAGTGAAAATAATCCCTGATTGCTCTTACAGTTTCTGGACATTGTTCGCAAAGAGTTTGTCGAACTGAATTAAAACGCTAATGTGAAATTCTATGCCACTGTTCGAGTGGGGCAAGTGTTGGCGTGTCGTATTAAGGGGGGACCTGGTTTATGAGGTCTAAAAATTGCATCTCTTTGCGATTTTTTTTTTGAGGCAAAAATTAATTTAGCACTGAAAAGTTTTTTCTATCTTTTAATGAACATTTAAAAAGTATAAAAAATTTTTGTACTGGTTAAATAAGTTGAAAAAAATGTTTAACATAGAAATTAGTAGAGCGCTGCAACGCTGGAGTTTCCAACTGGCGTACAAGATACAGCTCGTAATTATTATCTAAAGCAAAAAATTCAAATGGATTTCTAATTATCATGATTTTTTATTCTAGATGAACTAAGAAAACTGAGAGAAATTCCAAAATTTCAACTTTTTGGAGGTTTTAAACACAAAAAAAGGCCTTTCTATAAAAAAAATCTTGAAAATTTTTTTTTTATCTATTTTGTTAGTTCAAATAGAAGAGAATTTAATACTGAAGGGAACAAGCTATGATTCATTTCAAAAGGTTCATTAGTTTTTTTTCATTCATGTACGCCAATTCAAAGAAATCATAAAAATGAAAAGTCGAGAAAAGAAGATAAAGTTTGTACTATACTCATAGCTGTCCGGTCACAGCGTAACTACCTAACGCTCGCCTACCTTTGGCTTTGTATCTACGGAAATATTGAGAATTAGGCTCTGTAACTTTGTGTGAGTATTCTGAAAAAAAATTGATTTTTTTTACCTTATAAACCAGGCTCTCCCCTTAACAGTACCGTACCACAATGCAGCGCAGAAGAAGGTTAGCATTTGTTGGACTGTCAATGCAAATATCCATTCATCTACCGATAAATCAGTTTTTGTAATATTTTGCAAGCATTAAACCGAGTCAAACTTTTTTAAGCATTTGCGCCACTTTAGGGATTTCATATAAACTAAATTTCGCTTCTAATCAGTATTCAAATCTGCTTTTCTCCATGTATGCAAAAAAGAGTTGAGGCTAAAGCTGAATACCTTACTACTATAACTAAACATAAACTGTCCAAAAATTTTAGTGGAAAATTCAGATAAGCTGTTAGTAGCATAAAACTGTTAAGCCAGGCACTGTTAAACTGTTATGCTGTATTCTTACAGTGTTAAGTACTATACACAAATCAAATCTCATTTCATACCCGTTCCGATTTGTAATTCAGATAGTGCTTGCATTATTTTTGCAATTGTTTTTCCCATACTAAATTTTAATTTGCACTAACATTTTTGCGAGACCAAACTTAAGTCAATTTCCCCGAGATTGTCTCGTTTTGCCAGTCTGCGCGTGTGTATTTGTAGTTTATATGCACTTTTCCGCATACATATGTGTGTGAAAATCTGTCCGACAACGTGTGCATGCGAGTGATAAGTTCAACTTGTGTGAGTGACGCTATCATTGTGACGGTTGTCTGACAGTGACGACGGCAGCGAAGGAATGAATGAGCCGCAGCAGCAGTAGAAGACTGCGAAATTGTCGCTTTACCTGCCAAGTGCCAACTGCCACACCTGCAACGTACATCAACTAACCATCCATCACATATTTGCAAATGTGTTTCTATCAATGTAGGTACCCACAGACTTCTACAGCGTTGCATTTCAGGCTGCATGCCACAGAGCGCAAAGTTAAGCGGAAAATCTCGTCGCTCTATGCTACAAATGAAATAACTTGTAGGTGATGGTGCATACCAACACACACTTGTCAGTATACATACAACACATACATACAAACATAGGTTGGGTAGCCGTTGTATGTGCGGTGGTACGAAAAATGGAGCGGAAGTTTACAGTATTTGTTTGATATGGAAATGCAGCAGGAATCAACTCGTGTGTGTTTGTGTGTAGGTGAGGGGCGGCCTGTATATATACGGCCCAAAATACTTGTTTCGGGAAAGCAGATATTGCTATTATAAGTGAACCCTGCAGGTGCAAAAAGGATAGCACTTGGGCCTACAACAGCAAGAAATGCGCGGCTGCAGGGCTTTTTAGAATACTCGCTTTCGACGGCGAATATAGAGCCGGTGAAGTGTTCGTGTTGTCTAACATAAATGGAACGAACTTCGACAGTTGTATTGTAAGACCCAGCCTGATAAGGGTACAATACGAGCCATGGAAATTCACCAGGTGTACAAATAAAAGAGCAAAAATGCTTCTTGAAGGATTCTCTTATGGTGAAGGGCGGGGAAACATATGCTGCTACTTAATGCAGTTCCCGCAGCCAGCGTAGCCACCTTTCCTTACCTACCTCAGTGGATTTGACCACTACAACTTCTCACATGGATGATGATATGGAGCAAAACTCTGCAATGAGCAAACATTTTTGATGATATGTTTCAGTCGGTTTACAATTGGAAGGGAAAAGATGCCCATGCGAGACATATTTATATAGACTTAAGGCGCACAGAGCATCGCAGGCGTCAAAAATTACTGTGAGGAGCCAATGAACTCGTGGGGCAATACCTTCTTGGTAGTTCGGAGGGGGGAGTGGTTGTTAATGGAGAGGTATTTAGTGCGTAGGTGCAGCTGTGAGGTGGCAATTCTTGTCAACTGCACTTTCATTATAGCAATGCTCATGAAAGTTTTCCCATCAGGGGTTCCATTCCAACAAAGAAGAAAAGGATATATACATATATATATGTGCGTCAGAGTGTGCACACAACTAGTGTAGCATGTTAAAAGTCATGTGGCAGCAACATAACAACGACTTACTATAGGTGTTTGAGCGTTTGCTGCACTTTGCAATTTTCTCTTTCACTCTGTTGGTGTTTTTTTGCTTTCCAATTTTTCATCATTTCTGCGGCACTATACGATTGGAGCAAAATGCAGCGTAGTGTTGAAAGTAGCGTGCGTGTGTTGGCGGACGGCACGAATGCTGGCACGTGTGATAAAAGTTCTTTGAATTGTTGTTGTTGCAAGTAGACGCTCTGCTGTCGTGCATTTAAATGATTGAGTGGCTTTGTCTAAACGATTGAGTGTAGAAAAAAGAAAAAGCGGCCGTATCAGCAGTGGTGGCAACTAATCGAGTGTGGCCCTTTGATGTTGATGGATTTTAGCAATAATTTTGATGAGTTCCTTAGTTGCTGGCTGAGTGCAACGCTTTACGCAGGGTATGTTACGCTCGCCGCGTAATTGATGTAATCAAATTTAAACAGAGGAGGAGTAGAGTGAGCTTTTTATTGGTAGAGGAGTAGTGTGAGTTTTTTATTAGTCGTTAAGAGGTTTTTTAAATTTTTTTATAACTCAAAAATTAGAATATGAGCTACAAGACTTCATTGTTTTCATATTTGTATTATAAGTTCCCACGCGACTGTGTGCACTAGCGACAACAGCCTTTCTATCCAATATGCAATCACTTTTGCAGCTCTACTTGGCAGCTGAGCGGTGTACTCGGAAGAAAGATGTATGTACAATAACAACTCACTCAATCAGCTGTTCCTAGCTGATACCAAAGTGTGTTAACAAAAGTGATCGTAGCCGAATGGATTGGTGCGTGACTATCGTGAAAAAGCTTCTCATAAGAAATCATTTGCCGTGCGGAGGCAGTAGATCCTTTTATTTGTGAGAAAATATTGAGTAGTGGGAGGTGCACGGCCAAACACCAAAGAAAAGGTGTAGATGCCAATAAAAAATATATAATAGTAAAAACTATAAGCACCGAATGAAAACTTTTTCTTAAATTTGACATTATAGGATATATCGTACGAGAACACTGTCACAATCAATAACTCTTTGATAAACACATTTTGGTTGGTATCACCGCTGAATTTCATTACAATTTTAAGAATTTTCCTGTAATAATTTTATGTGAAAGTTTCTTATTCAACTCTGAGCTTTTTACTATTTTATAAGAGCCGCGAAAAATTCTTATGGCATTGCTGACTTGGCAAATTATCATTGTCATATGGGAAACCCAAATATTCAAAAACATTTTGTTTTCTGTTTTGCTTAATTTGCTTATTAAAAAAAATTAAAGGTTTTTACAAAAAAGGAATTTTTTTCAAATTTCCAGTAACTAAAAATTATTTCAGCAGGAGACTTTTGAGCCTCTGAAGCGCCGAAAAAAGACATGTTGAGGATAATGAATTTATACTTATAAGTTTTGCGATTCTCAAATCATTAAATTTGAGATTTTTTCGCCCTATTTTCGTAACCTTAGACGATTTGGGTACTTAGCCGCAAAAAGTGCACCAAATTTGGTGGTGAATACCAATTGAAGCAGTAGTGCGCGTACAAGTCAATATGCATCAAAGAGCAATGGAAAGATCTGTACTGGGCGTAAATAGAAGACATAGAATTGAATTTCAAATGCAGGTCTGAGACAGAAAACGGAAGTAACCGATGTAATCGAAAGAGTTACCAAAGCGAAATGGAGCTTGGCTGGCCACATAGTACGCTTTACGGACAACAGATGGACAAAGAGATTTCTAGAATGGAGACGACGAGAAGACTAGGACAACGGAAAATTGGAAGACCGCCCACAAGATGGGCTTGTTGAGTAGCAAATAGTCTAAGATGCCACCATTGAGGGTCTCTATTTGTGACTGGTATTTAAGTTTTCTTACTCTTATACTTACTTACTTTTGAATATTTTATTTTACTTTTGAAAAAAAATTTTACTTGGGGCATCGCAAACTAATTTAGAAAGTGGCTTTTGGATATTTTATTTTAGTTATGAAGATTTGTACTTTCGAATATAGCAAAACTTTATTAGGTGCGCAACAAAGTTCCCGCTGTTTGTCAATAGATGCCGCCAGCAGTGTGTTCTAGTCGATTCTAACATAACCTAAACGTCATAAACCAATCTTAGACATATGGTAAACAAGCTGATTCGATACATTAGTGATTTTGTTTGGTATCATATACTTTTGGTTTGGTGAAAATGTCTGATATTTTGCCGAATAATCGTCATTTGCGGGAACTGTAGATTTTCCTCTTTCATTCGAAAAAAACAGTAGCTGAAGCATTTTGAGAGCTACAAAAAGTTTATGGAGATGATGCTTTAAGTGAAACAACGTGCCGAGACTGGTTCTGTGGCTTCAAAGACGGTGATTTTAATGTTGACGACCGTCCGCGTGAAGGAAGGTCCGCTGAATTGGAGGCATTACTCAATGAGGATCCGTGTCAAATGCAAGAATAGCTTGCTGCAGTATTAGTAGTTACCCGCCAATCCATTTCCAAGCGATTGCATGCTTTGGGAATGATTCAGAAAGAGGGGACTTGGGTTCCTTATGAGTTAAAACTAAGGCATGTTGAACGTCGTTTTTTCGCCTGTGAACAACTGCTACAGCGGCAAAAAGGGAAGGAAAGCCCTTAAGCGCATCGTGACGGGTGATAAAAAAATGGATTCATTACAGCAATCCGAAGAAAATAAAGTCATAAGGACTGCCCGGTCATGCTTCTATGACGTCGCGTCGGCCGAATATTGACGCTGCGAAGGTTATGCTATGTATTTGGTGGGACCAAGTTGGTGTTATTTATTATGAACTGTTAAAACCACGCAAAACCATCACCGGGGATCGGTAGCGACTTCAATTGATGCGATTGAGCCGAGCACTGCGCGAGAAGCGGCCGCAATACGCGGACAATGCTCGGCCTCACGTTGCCAAGCCCGGTAAAACCTGCCTGAAAGCACTGAAATGGGAAATCCTACCCCACCCGCCATATTCTCCAGATATTGCGCCGTCCGATTATCACGTGTTGCGATCGATGGCACATGGTCTAGCTGACCAGCAGTTACATTCATATGAATACATCAAAAAATGGCTTGATCCGTGGATAGCCGCAAAAGATGAACAGTTTTACTGCGGGGGTATACGAGATCTACCAGAAAGCTGGGAAAAAGTAATAGCCAGCGATGGGAAATACGTTCAATGATTCACTTGTAACCATATTTTCAGAATAAAGTTGTATTTTCATCAAAAAAAAAAAAACAGCGCGAACTTAGTTGCACCTAATATTTTGAAATCGATTTTTCAGACCATAGAGCTTTGACATAGTTTCTATCATTTGGTCTCGAACCTGTGCGCTTCCGAATGGTAGTCAAGCACCAACCCTTTCGCCTCCTAATTCAAATGCCCGATTAACCTATTAGTTGTGCAATATCTTTTTTACTTCCATAAAATTCCGCTTGGCTTAGCATTCCTTTCAATGCTTCAGGTAGTAGTAGTAGTTCTTTTTTAAAAAGAAAATAAAATGCGATCGTTTTTAAGTTTTTACATGTTTTTATTCAAAACCTAATTTTTTTTCTTCATAAATTGTTTAAATTAAAAAGTTTATTATTAAAAAATTAAATGTTTTAAAGGTCCGGGAATACCTTCGAATCGCAGATTGTAGATGGAGAGACCAGACGAAATGTAAAATCAGCAGGACGTTATGGCCCATCTACAACCTTAAGCAATTGTCAACATTGATCAACATGAAACGACGAGACGCCTGAAGACTAACGGCTGTCATAACTGGCTTTTGGTCTGTGGGAGAACAAGCAGCCAAAATGGGCATCCCTCACAACACAATACTGTCACAGTTGTAAACAACCGGAGAAAAAGGAAACAATCTTCCATTTCCTCTGCGAATGCCCTGCCCTATGGAAGGACAGAATGTTAACCCTGGGTAAACCGTTGTTCGAGAGTCTGGAACAGCTGTCTGGCTTAGATGTCAACAACCTGATAAGGTTCCTGAACCACACAGACTGGATATAGTCATGCTGTAAATAACTGGCAAACAAGATGGTAACGAGAATGTGGCAACAAAATGGTGTGTCTAGAATAACGGGTTAAATTTTTAGCCAAATCGTTTGAATAGTTTTAAGTCAGAGAAAAACGCGTTTAAAGACGGTCAGAGCTACTGCTGCTGGCGTGTCACACGCTTTCATACACACTACGGCGCGCTCTCTTATTTTAGCTATAACTTTAAAAATAATTAAAATTTCCGTTTGAAATTTTTACAGTATATTTGTAAGATGTTTTTCCTCCGAAAAATTAAAAAAAAAAAATGGATTTTTTGAACCCGTCACACCGGGCTTTTGCTTCGTTAATTTATATTAATATATTATAAAATAAATAAAATATAATAGAAATAGAAAGCTTACAATTGTTCGAAGTCCTGTACCAGATGTACGTACATACATACGTATGCACCGTTAACCTACTTTTGAAGACCTCTGCTTAGTGCACCAGTCAATCGCTATGTGCCAAGTTAATTGAATTCGGCAACTGGTTCGAAAACTGTAATCGCACATTTAAATACTCGTACACCAAAGTCGCATACAACAAATCTATGCAACGCTTTGTAGTCCAAACCCATTTTTCCATTTTTCCTTATTTGTGCATTTGTGCTTTTCGTCTCGCACATCATTCGATAAGCGCGCGCGCTCATTTACGCCCACACGCACACACTCCTAGTTACTAAGAAGTGCACACACACACACACTGCAGAAAAGTACATCATTCGTCTTCATTATCAGCGCCGCTCAATCATTACTTTCAATTTACTTACAATCCGCATTGCTAGCACTACGTGAACCCTGATGCGACTGCTTCTTCCGAATCCCCCACTCAATTAGGTCCTTTCAAAGCGGTGCATTGCATTTGCCACCGAAAGATTTTCAAATGTTCGCTTTGGCTGCTGATGTACTCATCGGCTACACTTTCGGTTGCTCGCATTGGTGTTGGTGTTTTCGGTGTGCGTATTTATGCGGTGTTTGTGTTGGAGGCATTGGTTGTTGTTGGTTGGATTTGCCCTTCACGTTGAAGTTGTTCTTGTTGGCACATGCACACTTGAGTGTGTGCTTGCTTGTGTGTTTGTTGCACGCTTTCAGAATTGTTGAAAGCCTTTTGATTGACGCATTGATTGAGCGCATTGGCAAGCCAGTCCACGCGTTCCGCACGTCACTTAGGCAGTCAGGCGTGTACCATGATGTCAGCCACATGCGAACATGCCACTA
>JAYXIM010017060.1:0-10338 GCA_037575425.1 Anastrepha fraterculus
CCAGGCCACAGGAATATAGCAGGAAACTGCAAGGCCAATGACAAAGGCCAACAGGTTCAGGATGACGGTCAATTCACATTTCGGCGCCTTCTTCAACACTTCGTTCTTTGAACTTCGCGAACAGACTAATTTTTTTCAAAGTAGGCATGCAGCTAAAAACACACCCGATAGTTACTTAAAAAAGTTTTGTGGCCAACACAAATACCATACAATTCTTGAGGCGACATTCTTGTTTCCTTGTCTGGCGAAAAAAATTCGTACTTTAGTAGTGGCAGTAGTTGATTTGTGGCGTAAGACGTGTAGTAGTTCTTAATAAGGGAAAAGGTAAGAGAAAATGTCATTGGTAAAGATGGCAGCTATAAAATGGTGTACCTACTGCTTGGAATGGCTTTGTTTGCGAGCGTAGTTCGTAATCTACGAAATGACACTAAATATGCAGTGCATGTCATTTGCAGTAAATCTGCTTACTTACTTAAGCAATTCCATTAAAATTCTATATACGTGCACGCTGCATATTGTTTCAATATTTAATTTGGTAAAAGCTTTTTTCCATGCACTCTAAACTCGCACACATACACACAAACACACTTGCGTTCTTGCACTGGTCACAAGCACGTGTGTCGCTGAGTGTTAAGTTAAGGCAACGCTGCTTTGGCTCTACGCTTCTTCTTATTGAAAATTTCTTTAGAATTCCGTAGCTGATACAGTCTGGTTATGCTTTCATTTATTCGTATTTTTCAACTTTTTCGGCGCACTTTGTGCGTTTTCTGTGTCGTTATTCCAATTTTTACGCTCTACAATTTTTCTCGCCACAGCCACACTCGCCATTCTTGCCTGAGCTTTCTTTTTTTTACTTTGCCTTTTTTTGTTTTGCTTGAATTGCTTCGTTCTTATGCATTCATCCATAGTTTAGTAGGATTTCTGAGAAAATATTATGTTAAAAAGAAAAGCCGCGAAGCGAAGAGTGAATGGAAGTCAAGCTGAAAAAGAACTTCCAACGTTTTTGGTGCTTTGGCAAAGAAAACTGCATAAAGAAAGGATGAAAAAGTGCAGAAATGAAGCCAAATATAAATTAGAGCAAAAGCAAAATTCGTCCAAAATATATCAGGCTATCGTTGATGACCCAGCTGGGCATTGTGCGCGTTAGCTTTGGTGATGCGTGTTCCAGCGGCGCCACGCTCGCGCTCATTTGGCCATGAAGATGTGCGAGTATGAAGCAGCGAAAAGTTGGTATCAGCTCGCAGTGCGCACTGACGCTTCCCACTCACAAGTCAGCAGTGCAACCATTCCCTTGAATTTGTTTTAAATTCACTCAAAATGCACCCAGAAATTCTCTTCGCTGCCGCTACAGTGGATTTTTGCTTTGCTTGTTTCAATTTCACTTACATTTGGCCTTCTTGTTTTCTTGCGCTTATTTGGTGTTTGCGTTTATGACTTGATTGAAGCATCCTTTTAGCGTCCAAAATGCTTTGAGTGTTTTTGAGTGTTTGCGAGAACGTTCGAAAATAAGTGCATACATTTTTGAAGTTCCAGGGAAGATAATTTACTGCCTAAAAATAGTTAATAGAGTATTGGTAGCACAACATGGCAGCCCCACCGTGCGCGGAGGTAATAAAGATTTTGTAATGAACTGACTTACATACTCCTCCCAGCTGTTTACGTTAGAGGGTTAGAATGTGCACGTGGTAATGGGTAAGAGGGTTAGTCACCTCCACATATCTGCCTATTAGCTACGAGCATTAACTCAACGCGAATGGACTGAGCAAAACAGGCACCGAAACGGTGACAATGGGAACACCTTCGTGATTCTACTAAAATTTATTGAAAAGTTGGGATCAGATAAATATTCTGAAGCCTTGAACGGCGCACAAAAGATATTACAGGTTGCAGTGCTAATTCCCTTCATAATGACAATAACCTATATACTCATACAGACATGAGACATGGATTGAGCGGTTATAAATTCTAATGGGGAACTATGTTAAGAACTTTTTAGCAATTTTGACCTCGTTAACTGTAGAAATTGATTTCCTCGTAGAGTTTCTCACGAAGTGATTTGGATATGCCCGGATGGTAGAACCAAAAATCGAATTGATCACATCTGTATTAGCCTTATGTGGCGCGGTAGTACAGGGTGGGCCATGTAAAATTTGCTTTTTGAATCGGCTATAAAAAAAAACTAACCAATATTTTTTCAAACTTTTCATATTTTGAAGATTGAACATTGTCATTTATGAATGAAAAATAATATCGTTCAAACGACTGCTACATTCTCGATTGTTTGGGCTCCAATTTCATGAATGGCAACTTCGATTTCGTGTTTTAAAGCATCAATCGTCTCTGGATGGTTCGCATAGCATTTGTCCTTAACGGCTCCCCACAAAAAATAGTCCAACGGGCTTAAATCACAGCTCCGAGGCAGCCAATTGATATCGGAATTTCGGCTGATTATTCGGTTTTCAAAAACTGTAGCCAAAAGTTCGAGTGTAACTTTGGCAGTGTGACAAGCTGCACTGTCCTGTTGAAACCAAATGTCGTCCATGTCATCCTCTTCAATTTTTGGAAACAAAAACTCGTTGAGCATGTCACGGTAACGCTCGCCATTTACTGTAACCGCCAAAGAAGAAGAAGTCTCACCACTTTGAAAATGGGTTTTCCCAATTTTGTTCAAGCGTATAGCGACCCATTTCGTAAATGTCAAACCTTTAAATAAATTATGAACACATTTGACATGTCATTCACATACCATTCTCAAAAAAATAGGTGGTTCAAAAAGCAAACGCTATATGGCCCACCCTGTATTCTAGATGCGGGTAATAAATGTAGCGGTGATTTAGTTAGAGATTTTCCGATACCAAAAAAGTAAAAAAAAGGTCTCGATACCAATTTCAAAATACGTATCAGAAGCTGAGTGTCGATATTAAATTGTGTTGGTATATAAAGTGCAGTAGCGATGTTTTATCCTTTAAAAAAAAAAATAAAAAATAAATAATTGGCGCGTACCCTTCTGTTAGGTGTTTGGCCGAGCTCCTCCTCCTATTTGTGGTGTGCGTCATGATGTTGTTCCACAAATGGAGGGACCTACAGTTTCAAGCCGACTCCGAACGGCAGATATTTTTATGAGGAGCTTTTTCATGGCAGAAATAAACTCTGAGGTTTGCCATTGCCTGCCAAGGGGCGACCGCTATAAGAAAAATGTTTTTATTAATTTCGCTTTCACCGAGATTCGAACCAACGACCTCTCTGTGAATGCCGAATGGTAATCACGCACCAACCCATTCGGCTACGGCGGCCGCATCCTATTATCCTTTTTAGTACCCACATTTGAACGATGCACGCAACTGAATATAAAACTAATAAAACAATAATGAAAATAAATAAAGAACAGAAAAATGCCACGAAAATTTCCATATGATTTCTTCCAGAAATTTGAGAAAATTTACTGATGTAAATAACTCCTTAGCTAAGATAGGCTCTGAGGCCAACTTCTTTGGCCCAGAGCCCGTTTTGCCACTCCCTTCTGCGGCCATCACAGCCACGGTTAGCAAATGGGTAACTACCACCCACAAGCGAGCTTGGAAGGCTGAGAGAGGCTGCAGATGGACTAAACTGATGTTACCTCTCATGTCCGATCGACTGTCGCAAATCCTTCTGCCATTAAGGAAAAGGGACTGCAGACAGCTGGTTGGACTGATGACAGGCCACTTTCTTTCGACGAAGCACATGAAAAAGGTAGCTAGCTCAGACAGTATACTCTGTCCAGCTTGTGAAGAGGAGGATGAGACGGCGGACCACTTCCTGTGTGTCTGCCCCGCCTTCGCTCGATTCAGGTTTGAGGTCTATGGCACTGATGTGTTAAGAAGCGACCATCTTGGCTCCTTGGCTTCTTGGCACCGCAAGATCTACTCAGATTTCTTCGGAGATCGGGTAGATTTAAAGAAAATTAAAGGGGAATCCAAGTGTAGTACAATGGACTTAATTCATGTCTGAATGCTGCACTTGATTAAGGGGTTAGGGGTAGTCAGAGGCCCGAAAAAATTATGATTTTCAATCATTTTTTTTGCTAATCAATTGCTTTATTTTACAATAAAAAAAAACATGGCATTAATACTTCATGTTTCGACTGTTTGACTTGAGTGAAATTTAAAAAAAAATAATAATAATAATTTTAAAAGTTATCGCTATTTGTGTGGAGCCCATTTCTCCAGAAGTCCGTTGCGGTGATCATCACAAGTCCTTGGAAATTCATCTAAAATCAATCGTACAAGAGAAATAAGTTTTATTAATATATAATCTTATGCCTGATCGAAGCTTCTTTTTTAAAATTAACAATATGGGGGCCTCAGGAAATATTTTTCAGATATTCGAGAAAAAAACCGACAATTAATTGTTAAAAAAAATCGATTTTACTAAAAAACAAGCACGAGTTGTTTATGTTTTTCAAAAGCAGTATGAATTTTATTGGAATCTACCAAGCGGTTTCTAAGTTACAGTGATCACCAGTTCAAAAACCACCATAGTTTTGAGAAAAACGCATTTAAAGTTTTGCTATCGATTGCCGGAGCGCCTGAGCGCCCTTTGTTAATTGTTGAATAACTCGAAAAGTATTTGTCGGATTTTTAAGATATTATATTTTTTTAAAAATCCCAAAACAAAATCGAATTGTTTGATAATAATTTTAAGAAAATTATTCAAATATAAATGATTTATTTAAGAATTGTAGAAAAACAGCCACTTTGTTTCAAAATATGTAAAAACTGGTGTAAATTTTTTATTGCCACAAATTTGTTCCGAATATTCAAACTATTTTCACAAAAGCCATTATTGGCTTAACAATTATTAAGAGAAAACAAAACCGTTCGCGACTCAATTACCCTGGCAATAAATTATCAACTTAATGATATAAAACCCGTGTACCAAAATCCATTTTCATTTTGGAATAAAATGGCATCAACCCTAACTGCAATAGCACAAAATACTCTACTTAAAATAACCTTTGAACCTAAACGCAAAATGGATGGCCAAAGAAATGTTACTCTTAATTCATAAAGGTGCTCTCTTGTTTAAAAGCAAAAATATTGAATTGTTCCAAGAGCTCAATGCACAAATACGACGTAAAGTGCACGCAGCCAGAGCCTAATCGATGAAGGTCCAGCGTAAAGAAATTGAAAACCTACAAAAACTGCACGATGACTTTAACATTCACAACAAACTAATGGAATCACCTGGCGTTTACCAAAGGACAAGACCTCATACTTGCAGACATTTTAAAAGTAATAAATGATGACAATCTTGGCCTACTTGTACACATTTTTCATTATACATAATTAGACTCGCGACAACACTGGCTAAAATTTATCATTGTCACATTGCTGCAAAAGCATCAGACCAAAAAATTTAGAGTATCGCTTAATCAGTTTAATGAATCGTTCACTTCACACAACATTCTTCACGAAATTTTCATAAAAATCATACATAGACGCGCATACAACCTTGAGCAGAAAGTTCCCGGCATATATCCAGAAAATTCGAAATACAAGTTTATTCCTCAAAAGTGACGAAGCGCCTTGGAGCTCCACTTAGCGGTTGTTTCGGGAACTTTTTGATCAATGTGGTTTATATAAAGTATTGGGTATTTGGCCGAGCTCCTCCTCCTAAATGTGGTGTGCGTTTAGATGTTGTTCCACAAATACATACGAGGTGTGTTCAACAAGTATCGCGAAATTTGAATTGTCGCAGGTTACGCGTATTCGAATTTCGATTTTTTTGTGGCGATATGCTGGTACTCATGTCTCGCACTCATGCCGACGAGTTCGGCCATTTTGAATGTTCAGTTAATTGTTGACAGCTGGCTCGTTTTCGATTTTTACCTATTCAAAGAGATGGATCAAAGAACCTGTATCAAATTTTGTGTGGAAAACGTAATTGAGTGCGCGTGCATTCGATGTTGACTGTGACCGGAGAGGCATGACCAAAGCAACGTTTATCGGTGGTACAAAATGTGCTCAGAAGCCCGAGAAGATGTAAATGACGAAAAGCGTGCCGGACGCCCTACCACTCCAACAAGAGACGAAAAAATTGATGAAGTGAAGAAAATGGTATTGGCCAATCGTCGAATCACCGTTAGAGAAGTTGCTGAGGACCTAGACATATCGATTGGCTCGTACCATACGATTTTTCAATGGTTTGGGCATGAGACGGGTCGCCGCAAAACTCGAACCAAAACTGCTAAATTTAGACCAAAAGCAGCATCGCATGAACATTGCTAATGATGCTGATGAGATGTTGGACTCTGTCCGCGACGACCCAAATTTGCTCCAGAGGATCATAACTGGCGACGAATCGTGGGTTTATGGTTATGACGTGGAAACCAAAGCTCAATCATCTCAATGCAAGCTGCCGCACGAACCAAGATCGGAAAAAGCACGCTAAGTTCGGTCGAATGTAATGTTTTGCTTACCGTTTTCTTCGATTGCAGGGGCGTTGTGCATCATGAGTTCTTGCCACAGGGCAAAACGGTAAATAAGGAATATTACCTGCAAGCTATGCGCAATTTGTGCGAAGCCATCCGCCAACAACGCCCGGATTTGGGGAAGAACAAAAATTGACTCTTGCATCACGATAACGCCCCGGCTCACACATCGTTACTTGTGCTTGACTTTTTGGTCAAAAACAACACACTAATGATTCCAGGGCCACCGTATTCCCCAGATCTGGCACCCTGTGACGTTTTCTTGTTTCCGGAACTGAAGAGGCCCATGAAGGGACGATGCTACTCTACGATTGACGAGATAAAGACGGCATCGAAGGAGGAGCTGAACAAGATAAAAAAAATGTTTTTTAAAGTGCTTCGAAGATTGGAAAAAACGTTGGCACAAGTGCATAATATCTCATGGAGATTACTTTGAAGGGGACAAAGTAGATATTACTGAATAAATACAATATATAATTTTTGAAAGAACAAAAAATTCGCAATACTTTTTGAACACACCTCGTATGTCTCGTGAAATATTGTACCCTTCGGTTTTCTGAGCGTCCTTAATTTCGCTGGTGGTCCGAAAAACTTTCCAGAATCCAGAAACACTTTTCGTAAACGAGGCTTATTTTACTCAGATGTCGATATTTTTATGTAGGAGTATAAAAGAAATTTGAGTATATATATGGAGCTGTCATATCACGTTTACGATGGGACGTTATTGGAATTTATAGTCAAATGGGGGTACGCCCAGTGGGCATGTAAGAGGAGTCTTCAAAATAAAATGGATGACTTTAGGCGGACTTTATCTTCCCAATTGTGCCAAATCTCTGTCTTTTAAAAAAAACGTAAAATGCATATGAAATTTTACGTTTTTTTTTTCTATTTATTTAATTGGCCGTTACAGCCTTTATTAGGTGTTTGATTGCGTTTATCCTTCCATTTGTATTGCGCAATCCAACTTAGCGCGGCAAATATAATCTATGAGAATCTGTTTCCGGGCAAAAACCACTCAGAGGTTTGTCTTTGCTTGCAGAAGTTTGCTATCAGTAGAAGGAATTCTATCATTCAGTGCTGCACGATGTCTACAGTTGGATTCGAACCAGACCCACTGAATGGTAGTCACGTAAAAACTCTTACGTTGTGGCGTCCATACTCAGTACGTCCACCAACTGGTAATGTGGCCGTAAAGTTTTACTTAGGGATTTCCAGACTGGCACTTTAACCGTTTCATTTCACGTATTGCCATTCCGCGATTAAATATTTGTAAATCAAAGACAAAAATGTACTATAAGTGATATCAATTCATCCTTCCCAGAAAAAGTAATTGAGCGAAACCTGAGTAGAACATTCATAAGAATCAACATTTAACATAAAAACAAAAAAACTGGATGAAATGGCATTCAAAATTGCCCTTTGTGACCTGCTTTTAGCTGCAGTATATAAACCAGAAAACTCGCCACTAGCCAGCTAAGCCAGCGCAAGTGCAACGTCAACGCGCAGATGGCGAAACAAAAAGTGCAGCAGCGAAAGCGAGGAGCTAATGAAAATGAGCTGATCACAAAGTAAAGGGCAAAAGTGCAAAAATAGCAAATTTACTAGCGTTGCACGCCACACTGCATGCGGCATGCGGCAAATTGTCAGCAACAAATTGTGCATTGTTTAAAGCTAAATAAGCTTATGGAAGTTCGTATTTCTTGTTGTTTTGTCGGTGTTGTGCCTGATGCTGGTAGTGCTTCGTAGATGGCGTGCAGCAGCTCAAACCAAGTGGGAAGAGGGATAGCGGGGCATAAGCATCCGCAAGAAACTTTGTTGAAATCGACACTGCAAATCACTGGCATGCTTGCCGCACAAAGCAAAAAACAAAAAACGACGGCCAAGGCAGTGGTGAAAGTAAAAATAAATTTCCAAGACAACTGCGCCTCATAAATGACGTCAACACTAAATTTGTGCACCGCCACTTGACTGCAGCAGAAACTCGCCTTCACCTTATACATGCCAGCCGTACACTTTTTTAACTTTAAACTACTCCTTTCACCCGCCACCTGCTTGCGCGCATACGGCTACGTTCGTGTTTCCTTCATTGCCATTGCTTTGTAGCTAGCTTTGTTTTTGTTGTGTGTGTATTTTTGTTCTTCTCGCTTCAGCAATTCGACACAGCACACACCATCGAAGGCTGCCTGTTCGATGATCTTGTGTTCTCGAAAGTGTGTGTATTGCATGCATTTAGGCGCTGAAGCTGGGCGATTGTTGGCAATTTACACCACCATTCATACTTCACACATAGCGCAAATCGTGAGATTGTGCTGCAAAATTTCAATTCCCTGTAAGTGCAAAAGCAAAAACAGAAGAAAACAAGACAACACCAGCAACACAAACTCAGATTCGAAATCAAAATGCAAATGAAAAATGAAAATGGGAAATGGAAATGTGAATGTGAATACAGCCAGAGTAAATGAAAAAACCGTATGAATAACTGAAGGCACAAAAAGAAAAAAGAAAAAAACAACAAAAACATTCTTATAACTGAAAGTTGATGGAGTGTTAAATGAAATTCTCTGGCTTTGTAGCTGCCAAGTTATCGAGCAAGCCAGCGAGCGGATAAACAAATGACCGAAATACGACAGGCCAGAATTACCTGAAGGCGCTCAAGTGTAAGCAACACAAAGGACACCTACATATGTACGTAGGGGCATAAGAAAAGGTGGGAAACGGCAAGAATGACGCTATCGAACTGCCCTTCAATATCTAAGGTAGTGCGCCTTCCTGAAATGTTGACGTCGAAGTCACAAGTGGCAGGCTGAGATTGAGAAAATTGTAGCTCGTGCTATTTTGCTGTAAGCGGAGGGGCTTAGTGGTTACACAAATACTCACCTGTGCATGGATGTAAATTATTAATAATAAAAATAGGTAAATAAGGCAAAAAGAAATAAAAACGGGAAAATGAAAAAATATATATAAAACTAAAAGTATGAAAATAAAATAAATATAAATTAACATAAGAAAATGATAAAAAAGGAACAGGAAAACAAACCAAATAAAAATCAAAATAGGAAAATAAGAAAAAAATAAAAATAAGTATTAGAAAGTGAAAAAAGAAATAAAAATAAAAATACAAAAATAAAACCATATAGAAATATGAAAATAAAATAAATAGAAATAAACATAGAAAAATGATAAAAATAAAATAAAAACAGGAGAAGAAATAAAATAAAAACCAAAATAGGAAAATAAGTAAAAGACAAAAATTAATATAAGAAAATCAAAAAAATGGATAAAAATAAAAATACGCAAATTAAACCAAATAGAAATAAAATACAAAAAAATAGAAATAAACAAAAAGAAATAAGATTAGGAAAACGAACAAAATAAAAATGAAAATAGGAAAACAAACTAAATAAAAACGAAAATAGGAAAAAAATAAAAATAAATATTAGAAAGTGGAAAAAGAAATAAAAATACAAAAATAAAACCAAATATAAATAAAAATGAGAAAATGAAAAACATGGAAATAAAAATAGGAAAGTTAAAAAAATAAAATAAAATACGAAAATAAAACCAAATAGAAAAAAACATGGGGAAATAAAGAAATAAAAATTATCATAGGAATGTGAAATAAAAAAGTAAAAATGCGAAAATCAAACCAAATAAAAATAAAATAAGAAAAAATAGAAATAAACATAGGAACAAATAAAAATGAAAATAGGAAAAAAATATATATAAAAATAAAAATATGAAATATGAATAAAACCAAATAGAAATAAAAATAGGAAAATACTAAAAAACAAAAATAAATGAAGAGAAAAATAGGAAAATAAAACAATAAGAAATAAACATGGACAAATAAAAAAGTAAAGGTAGGA
>JAYXIM010017065.1:0-60607 GCA_037575425.1 Anastrepha fraterculus
CTTATTTCTTCATTCTGTCAATACGTCTCTCTTCCTTTCTCAGCTCCCGGTAGCGTCCCACATGGCTCGCGTTGCGCCCGATCTCAGCGTTGCTCTATAAGCAACATCTTTTCTTTCTGCGGCAGCATAACATTCCTCGTCGTACCAACTGTTTTTTTTTTTGGGCTCGCCGGAATCCGATTTCTTCTTCGGCGGCGATACGTAGAGAACGAGAAATGCTGCTCCATTGCTCGTACATGCCGGATTGTAGAGAGATTGGAGATAATACTGCCCTCTGAATGATTGAACTTTGCAAACCAAACTGTGCCTTAATACTAATAAATGTTATCACTTGACGTTTTCCCAGTTCATGAATCCCCTTTGCTGAACTTGCAATGCTTCAAATCTAACTCTTGTCTCAGTGAAAGAAACTCGTAATCTTGACGTTGTTTTTGATTTGTTTTTGATTCGTTTTTGATGTTCGTTATCCATAATAACTCTATTTTTCCGAAGACATAATCTAATTTAAACTACAACTAGTGGGCCTTAGCTTAGCCATAACCATAAGCATAGCAATCAGCTGTTCTGTTCAAACGTATGGGCATTACTGTAAACGATTACATGGGCCGCATCATAATGCCGTAACCATAACCGTAGCCGTATGTATCATAGAATTTTGGTTTTTTCGCGTAACCGTTAGCAAGAGTTAAATGCTTTGCATTTGCTTTGATAGTTGCAATGAAGATTTGAATATTGGAAATGAACGACGAAAAATAATTGACTTAGTAGAAAGTTAGACGTGTTTTATGACAAAATTCAAATGCTATCATTAATTCTACCGCAATATCAGCTGTTTATGGTTGCAGCATGACTAATCGAGAAATGCTGTAATGTTGCGGCTATGGCTATGGTTGCGGCTTTAACGCTGCGGCACCGCTAATTGCGGCTTTAGCTATGACCTGCGTACACTACGCTCCGTGTAACATTTTGCTATTGGCTGATCTTTTTTTTTTTTGTGATTTTTCTAAGTAAAATAAATTTACTGCTGCTCACATAATTCAGTTACTTTATCTCTTTACAATACAGGGTTGCCAATATTCGACGGACCCAACTGGCAACCCTGTATCTTTTGACAGAGACGTCAGATCGCTTAATGACATACCGCGTTGGAAGCGTCAGTCCAAGCAGATTTTTACCATGGAACAGTACACACCACGCGAGCGCTCCCAAATTGTTGAAATTTACATTCAACAAAAGAAGTCAATTTTGAAAACGCAGAGTGCGTATAAAAATTTAAATAATGTGAAAAGTGCGCCTTCTAAGAACACAATTAAACGTTTGTACGAAAGGTTTACGAATGGTGATGCTCTTTCTAATCCAAAGAGACCAAATCAGAACCGACTAAGGCGGCGCCAAGGACATCCCAAAATCGCCGTTCTCAGCAGTTGGGCATTGCTCGGACCACTTTACAACAAATTATCCGCATTTGCATTTATTTCCGTATAAGATTCAATTGACGCAAAGATTGTTGCTTGCGGACAAGACTCGCCGATTGGAATGGGCCCAAAGAGTCATCGAAATGCGTCGGGTCCGTCGAATATGGGCAAACCTGTATTTAAAATATTTTCCATGAAAAATTTGTTTATTAATTTCTTCTAAAAGTATAGTTCATTGCATAGCAAACTCGTTTTAAATTAAAGTTATAATTTTTTTTACAAAATTCACAAAAAATTAACAAATTTCAAAATGTGTCCTCAAATTCTTAAACTTTTTAATCAGAAATTTTTGGATATGCCGTTCCATATTCCATTCAATTCTACATGGTACAATAAAGTTAGGTTTGCAGTTCCTCAAAACGCGTAGGTTTTTTAAATTCTTTCTTTAATATAGTTTTTTTTTTTTTTTGTTGCACACGATGTTACGATATTCTGCCATATAAATCACATGTTCGGAAACAAGTATACTTGAAATTGAAATTCACGCAATTAGACTTAGAAAAAATCTCAGATCGCTAATGTTGGCTAACAATTAAAAGGCCCCAGGCACGCGTACCTCTATGTATGTCAAGGCATTCGTCTATATTCAACTCGTAATTGACTCGTAAAAAGCGTAAAAGCGATCCTTCCCAATCCTACTCCTCTCGCCCATCCATATGCCAGTCACGCGCTCTCTGCTGCCGTTAGCAGAAACCAGTTGCCGAGCTACAAACACACATTTACCTGGTATACTCGTACACTCACATTCGTACTTACAGAATACCGCATTTCATATTTAAATACTTCACTTGAATTTTAAAAATAGTTGTTTTCTTCATTTGATTGCCTTCGCTCTTATTATTGCCACTCCTTTATGCTGCGCTCGGAAAAAGTGATTTATTAATATTAAGAATGCCAATGAATTCTGTTCTTCTGCTGCGCTTTTCCCTTTGCTTTGGTTAGAATTTCCATTCAGTTTCTTAGCAATGGCGCGAATAAGCGGTGAACTTAGTTTTGTTGTTATGATTTGTGTTTCGCTATTTACAATACAGAAAAACACAAATACTTTACAAACATAAAAAATTGCAAATACTCGCGCACTCATACAAGCATCTATATTTGACATGCATAGCAGCTAACTGTACACGTTTCATGCAGCAACTCATAAATAAAGCATTTGTTGGTTCGCATTACTCCTTTGCATACTTCATTCAATTATACTCCATATACATATATCCAACTTTTTTCTCCTCTACGACTATGTAAATAATCTGTATGTTCATGAAAATGAGAAATAAAAAATAAAAAATTATATATTCGAGTACATTTGTAAATAAAATTGTAAATAAATTGCATTTTCGCATTTTTCGCTCATAATCAAATTTCTGGCATTCTTTACTAATCAACTCCATTCGTTCAACTATACTCAATATGTATTTTTCACTTTCTTGCCACGCCATCTGCTACTACTTCGCCTTGAAATGCGCAACATGAAATTACGTCGCTCCGCAATAACTCCAACAATGACTTGCTCACACGCATACAAATACATATTGAAATGTGCACGTGTTCGTGACAATCTGTGCACCGGGAATTCGTTGTTATTTTTGCACAACTTGCGCGTCCTTATACGCACACATGCTAATATAATAATATCTTCACATATACAATTGCAATGATGGATGTGCGCGTGTGGTCGTGACAATTTGCTCAACTGTAACTGAAATTTTATGACATGACCAACTGCCACATTTACGACCAACCATCTGGATCGCCAATCAAATTAATAACATGCAATTGCGTTCATTGCGTTTGAATGACCGCCCGCCCGCCCGATTGTCGCCATGTCACATTGTCACTTGAATGCTGGCAGTTTGCAAAAGCAGGTATCAATAATGAGTTTAAATTTATCAGCCAAACTGGATGAGCTTCAAAGAGGCGATCGACACTTGGAGACGACAGTCGCCTTGTGTGAAATACGTACACAGCTACAAGAGCTGACCAAATCCGTGGAGAGTTGTCAGAGTGAGGTGTCTGAGGTAAGTGGTGAAAAAGTATGAGTTGACCTGCATGTGCATATATCTGTATTCTATGCATTTTTATATATAAATAAACTAAAATGTAGCTCTATTGGCAGCTAAAGTTGTTAACCCACTTCAGTTGTCGTTTAGTCTTAATTAAAAAATGCAACTACCTGCAAATGCTACTCGCACGCACAAAAAGTATTTATTAGGCACTCAAGTTGTAAAATCTGCATTTTACACATAACACTCTGCAACAAACTTCAAGCCAGTGCCCTAGGCAAGCTGCATTCATGAAATATTTTGTGGCGCGGCATAGGAAATTTCATTTTTAGGGATTCCGTCATCTTGTTAATTTTGGTGAGGAAAAGCGTGCAAATATTTCGTAGGTGGTATGAGGTGAAGATAAAGATAAAGATAAGGATAAGGATAAGGATAAGGATAAGGATAAGGATAAGGATAAGGATAAGGATAAGGATAAGGATAAGGATAAGGATAAGGATAAGGATAAGGATAAGGATAAAGATAAAGATAAAGATAAAGATACGGATAAGGAGAAAGATAAAGATAAAGATAAAGATAAAGGCAAAGATAAAGATAAAGATAAAGATAAAGATAAAGATAAAGATAAAGATAAAGATAAAGATAAAGATAAAGATAAAGATAAAGATAAAGATAAAGATAAAGATAAAGATAAAGATAAAGATAAAGACAAAGACAAAGACAAAGACAAAGATAAAGATAAAGATAAAGATAAAGACAAAGACAAAGATAAAGATAAAGATAAAGATAAAGAGAAAGATAAAGATAAAGATAAAGATAAAGATAAAGATAAAGATAAAGATAAAGATAAAGATAAAGATAAAGATAAAGACAAAGATAAAGATAAAGATAAAGATAAAGAGAAAGATAAAGATAAAGATAAAGATAAAGATAAAGATAAAGATAAAGATAAAGATAAAGATAAAGATAAAGATAAAGATAAAGATAAAGATAAAGATAAAGATAAAGATAAAGATAAAGATAAAGATAAAGATAAAGATAAAGATAAAGATGAATATGAAGATAAAGGTAAAGATAAAGTTAGGGATAAAAATGGATAGGTATAAGAACTGGATAGATATAGAAGCAAAGAGCGAGATAGAGAAAGGGGTACATATAAAAAGGAGGCAAAAATAAATAAAAAACTGGTGAAAAAGTCTTGATTATTCTACAGGGTGGGCCAAATAAGACCTACTACTACTACGCAGCAGGTCCATAGTTTGACTAGCAGTATGCGCAGTTGCTCCATCTTGTTGAAACCACAAATTAGGATACTTCTCCGCCATTGGCCGCAAAAAGTTTTCAAAATGTTCTGTAAGAAGCTCCCGAAATCGATGCCGGCGTTTCATCCTCATTTTCGAAGAAATATGGACCGATAACTCTAGTGGCCATAACACCGCACCAAACAGTACATTTAGATGGGTGCAATTGATGTTGGTGTGTTGCCTTTGGATTTTCAGAGCCCCACAATATATAGTTTTGTTTGTTGACATAACCATTTAAATGGAAATGCGCTTCATCCGACATCAAAACATTATTTAAAAAATCTATTTGTGTGGCTAATTGTGTAAGAATAGAAAAACTCGATAATTTTAACCCGTTGTGTTGTACTGTAGGGTTCCATAATAAATTTCCAACAATTCAATTATAACCTACGAAAAGATAAATATAAATATAATATGTCAAAATATAAAAAAGTTATTTGTGCTTAACATTAGAGGTCTTATTTGGCACACCCTGTGCATTTCCATTTTGCAAGGTCTACGGAATATGAAGCATAAAAGACTTCAAAATTGTTAAAAAACATAAAACATTTGCCTACTATTTTAGTATTTGTCAGTACTAAGGAAGCTTGTCCTTATCTTATTGGAACCTTCAATGGAGCCACTGCTATCGTCGTTCTTATCTAAATATGTCAGTTAATTACCTTTATGAGTATTTAATAATATGCCATGCCGTGCTGTGATCAATGCAGCCCCTTCATTTGTAAAAATTTACGTCGAGAGAGTCGATTTTATAGAATTACAATACAAAAATCAGCAAGCTGAATCTCATTATTAACAACATAGGATGAAAGCTGTGGTGACCCCAATGATGGAATCGCTATAGGCTTTGAGTGTATGTAATACCAGCTGCTGTTATCGAATGGGTTAGTGCATGTATGCCATTCGGTAATGGCTGTGTTCGAAAAGCCAGGCATGAAACACCAAATGATAGGAGAAGTTTTATAGCAGTTGCCCCTCGACAGGCAGTGGCAAACCTCCGAGTATATTTCTGTATTTGTATAGAATCTTTGTTAGGTTTGCAAGAGCTCCTCATAAAAAAAAAAACCATCTGCCGTTCAGAGATGGCACAAATTTGTAGATTTGTGGAAAAGATGAAAAAGAGCGCTGACAAACACCCAATAAAAGGCTGTAAGCGCCAGTTTTTAAAAAAACGCTATTAAACTGTCTAAATTATAAAATTATGGTTTCAGTGGCAAGCGTTTTCTCAACTGACAGTTGATTTCTACTCACTTCATTTTTCATAGGGATTCGTATTGATATATCAGAGGCAGTTGCTCGAAATCGCATATTATTAATTACATTAAACTCTTCCTTATACATTTTAGGCATGTTTTGAGTAAACAATAGAGAGCTAGTAAATTTAATATCAAAAATATAAAAATATCGGAATTTCATTAATTACTACATTTACACCGAATATTTCAGGTGAAACGGGACATGGTTGCAATTAAACACGAACTGGACACCGTGCAACAAGTCAAAGAAGAAATCGAAGAGCTGCGCGAATACGTCGACAGACTGGAGGAGCACACACACAGACGGAAGCTAAGACTTTTAGAACAAGTTTGTAGCTTAAATTATTTGCCATGTTGTGTAATTAATACTTGAATTTCATTTATATTCATGTACAACAAAATGACAAATCTCATTATGCGTGCGAAAATGCAAAATTCAAAATCCAAAATTTCACACAACAACTGCATTCGAGTACAAAATCAATTAGCAATTACACTCGCTTACATTTATGTAGGACCAAAGTTTTGCGCATAATGGCATTTACCAATACAGACCGCTTCTTCATACTCTTATTTCGTTTATTATTAGATAGACATTTTGTTTTTTTAAATATTTATTTATTTTTTATATTTGTGTTATGAAATATATTTATTTCAACCTATTTAAATTCAAAAGTCTCATGTAAAAGCACAAATAAAGAATTATGTAATTTTTTAACTTGATTTGCATTTTTATTTTTTATAAATGTTTTACATATATTTTTGTTTCAGCTACTTAAAATACTTAGTTTTAAATTTAATTTGTCCTTTGTTTCATTTCGTGGAAACGTGAATGTAGCTGAAAATAATGGTAACTGGGTGAATGTGGGAAAGCGATTACTACTTAAGAGCCAATTGAGACACTTATCCGATAAAATAGTAAAAGTCAAATTTAATTAAGTCAAAGTCAATTTCGTTAAAAATACCTTTTTTGCTTTCGTAGTTGAAAGCAACCCCACCCCGACTGCTCGATACGATTTCTTTGAAATTAACAAATTGGAGTTGCCTTTGAAAGAAAGTCTAGCCGGTTTACCGCTTAACATACCTCTGTGTTGAAGAACTAAGGCTTACTTCATTAAGGCTCTTCAATGATTCAAATATAAAAAAACCTAATCCGGTCTGAAAACAAAACATTCAAACAAAAACTTTTCATATAAAGAACCCTGTGTATAAGATCGTTTCACGTCACGCAGATATAAAACTCGAGCCCTAGAAGAAAGTCGACGGTTATATTTCTGCCGCTGTTTTTGCAATACGGAATACAATATAAATCTTTTGATGGAGTTTTCACTAATTCCATCATTCCACCTCGCAAATGCCGAGCAACTTTTAACGAGATGGCATCCATTTATTATAGGTCCCAGGGTATGGTTGAGTACCAAGGAATTGGCCCGCGAGAGCGGCCATTAACTCCCCTCCCTCTTGGTATGGAGATTGTGGGCATACTCCTCTCAACCTATAAACTGTGTGCTGCAAGTAGTGTTGTCACTTCAGCCTACACGAGATGGGTTGATGTTGTGTCATGTAAAGCAACAAAAATAGTTTGGGCATAATGGAATGTCTAAGTGCTCAAAGGCACTACTCAATCCGTCAAGGAGGAAGAAGAGTCTGTCAGATATCTTCTCTATCACTAGCCGCCGTGGCATGTCATTAGGTTTAGATACTTTAGCTCATAGTTCTTCAATGATACCAAAGACCTTAGGGATATAAGTGTCAGCCAGATCAATGGATTTGCACTTAACAAAATGGTTTAACGAGCAGTGGCAGGTAAACTGCTACCGTGGCATCACAATGGATTGGCAACAGTCTGAGTGAATTGTTTTAAAGAACTACTACCACTTCTACTTACTCAACTAAAATTCCATGGTGGTCTATACATCTTAGTTCTGCCTACTTTTGAAGTGGTGTCTTTATTCTTTTGTATCCACTTCCTGATGAGCTGAATATTTCGCGGTACAAATAGAAATTTTCATGCCCTAGCGCCTGAATACCTAAACCCTAACGACTATTAATCAGCATAAGCTTTCTGCCACTTCCCTCACCAATTTTGTTATGAATCTCTCAGATATGGACGTTCTTTTGGCGCAGCTATACCAGAATCCCATCTCTGTGTAGGTTCTTCACTAACTTTGTGTCTGATTTATAGATGAGGGTGGTTGAAAACTGAAGCACTTTCGCAGAGCCTAAAACAGTCAAACTTTTGTTTTTACTAACTTGAAAATATATCTACTCCTAGTATTTAAAATCCACTGGTTGAATTCTAAAGCTGATTCAGCTAAAGCCTTCATTGTTGCTATGGCGTAGATCTCCTAGATGTATCTTACAATTTTAAACTCTAAGGCACTGTATAAAAAAGACAAAAAAAAGTTGGTCATAGGCATTTGCTCACAATTTGGCAATCAGACTATATGACCAGTATTCCAAAGTTACTGCTACAACAACAACAACCACCACTATTCCACCGCTCGCACGACAGTCGGTTCTACATCGCCTGTACCACCTGGATTTATAAAGGGTGGTTAAGTTTCAAGGGCCGGTATTGATTTTAAATAAAATACAATTTTGTTTGGAAATTATTGTCATTTCTCTTTATTATGATAATAATGGTCCGGCTCAATTACGCATGCAACAAAATATCGGCCAAATGGCCGCCGCGGCCTCGGCGGCACACCTCTAAAGACCACCAAATGCAAATAGTTCCTTATCATTTATCCGGTCTTGGACTGCCGTTTCAGCCGCATTGCTCGCATATATTTGTATGCGAATGTTTATGCTGCCACAACAACAACAACCAGCATTCCACAAAACCGTTTAATTTTTTTATGATTTGCATTGTATTTGTATCATTTGAAATAAAAAGTAAACCATACTCCATATTCTCGAACACAATCGGTTCAACCTACTTGGCATACAATTTTGAACATTTTTTATTTATTTTTTCTTTATTCGTAGTTAACTGAGTACAGCACTCAAATTCTTTTGTATATTCCTCTGCGCACATTTCCATGAATTATCTTAGAAAAGCCAAATTTACGTTGCCAATTTGTGTTTCTGCTCGCTCTCTCTTTCGCAGGGTCTTACCTTCTTCCTAACATACTCGATATTCTCGGCGGTGCTGGGCATGCTGCAGTTCGGTTACAATACCGGTGTGATAAATGCGCCCGAGCGGAATATCGAGAACTTCATGAAGGATGTGTACAAGGATCGCTATGGCGAGGACATTAGTGAGGAGTTCATACAGCAGCTGTACTCGGTGGCGGTGTCGATATTCGCCATTGGCGGCATGTTGGGCGGTTTCAGCGGCGGTTGGATGGCCAATCGCTTTGGCAGGTGAGCAAAGTGTTTAGTAATCATGAGGATGAGACCGAATGTAACTGATAATCGCGTACTTTTTCGCCCCATTTGAATGTTACAGAAAAGGCGGGTTATTATTAAATAATGTGCTTGGCATATCGGGTGCTTGTCTAATGGGTTTTACCAAAGTTAGTCATTCCTATGAAATGTTATTCCTCGGCCGATTTATTATTGGTGTTAATTGCGGTGAGTTGGCAATCAAAAAATAAGAAAAATTGTATTTATAAATTTAGCTGAATATTGAGCAATTTATACCCACTGTGTTGTTTGTAGGTCTTAATACATCGTTGGTGCCAATGTATATCTCCGAAATAGCGCCACTGAACTTACGCGGTGGATTAGGTACCGTAAATCAATTGGCTGTGACAATAGGTTTACTACTATCCCAAGTGCTGGGAATCGAACAAATTTTAGGAACTAATGAAGGCTGGCCAGTTTTACTTGGCCTAGCCATATGTCCAGCAATATTGCAATTAATATTACTGCCGGTGTGCCCGGAATCGCCCAGATATCTGCTCATCACGAAACAATGGGAAGAGGAAGCCAGAAGAGGTAAGCTACTTTAGTAACATGGCAACAAAAACAAATTAGACTGCAAAATGCATCCGAAAATTCATTAAAAAAACTTTAACACTTTTAATTGCTTTCCTTACATCAATGCACCACATCACAGCGCTGCGACGACTACGCGCCTCGAGTTCGGTGGAGGAAGACATCGAGGAGATGCGCGCTGAAGAGCGCGCTCAACAGTCCGAAGGCCACATGTCCACCATGGAACTAATCTGCTCGCCCACACTGCGGCCGCCATTGATAATCGGCATTGTGATGCAGCTGAGTCAGCAGTTTAGCGGAATCAATGCGGTGCTTTACTACTCAACGTCGTTGTTCATGAGCTCCGGCCTAACGGATGAGAGCGCCAAATTCTCAACGATAGGCATTGGCGCAATAATGGTTTGAATTACAAAAATATTTGATTTTAAATGTAGCTTTTCATGACTAAGACATTTCTTTTTTTTTTGGTTTTCTGTTTTGTTTTGCTCAAATACCACGCAGGTGCTGATGACGCTCATCGCCATACCGCTGATGGATCGCACTGGTCGTCGAACACTCCAACTATACGGTTTAGGTGGCATGTTCATATTCTCGATATTCATAACGATTTCATTTTTAATTAAGGCAAGTACACACATGAATGGAGCCAGCATTCGCAGCACAGAATGTTTGGCTCGACAGTATCAAAGGGCAAGTATTACAGATAAATATTTTCCAAAATCTATTTGTCACTCGATACGAATTTATGGTTTGTATAGAACTTATTTTGAAACCTATGCTCGTTTTCAGTCTGTCTTAAAGTTATCCATTTAGTTACTTTAAAAAATAGTCAAATATCGAATTGTATAGAAAAATATCTCACAAAGGACTAATTAGTTGTATTTTACTGCATGCCAAGATATGAAAGGAATGTTTAGAACAATTTTTTCTGTTAACAAAATATAGTCACTTTATATACAGTGACTAATATATGAGTATGTACATATATACATATATATATTTATAATACAGTTAGGCAGTTTCAAGTCAATTTATGCAGTAGAACCGAAATCCAAAATCCATAAAAGCATGTATGGCATAAAAACATATTTACTTAGTCATAAAAATCGTGAAAAAAAAAATAAAAAGGAATCATTTAAAAGCATGTGCACGCTTTGCGATTTTTAAGTTGAATAAAAATACAATAAAATTTCGCTTTTCCACTATTTCAAAATGAGCTTTAATGCCTCCAGTATTTTTGTAATGCTTCGTATTTAAAGGGTCATCCAAACACAAGTTTCTTTTCAATAATTAAATAAAGGAAAATTATTATTTTTTCGGTACATTTCATCGCTCGACAAAAGAAATCTTTTTTTGCACCCACGATGACATGGGAGTAAAATTTTTTAACAGCATATTGCGATTTTTTGAAAGATTTCAAAGCTTAGTTTAAGAAACAGGATCAAAAACTTTTGTATAAGGCAGGATCATTTTTTGTAGGCTGCCTACGGCGCGAAGTCCCAAACAGCTCTATTTATTACTATTAATCTATCGATGTGAAACCAAAAAATTAAATTGGTTTTTTTTAACATATTAACGCAAAGGATGAACCTATAAAATTAAAAAACAAGTATAAAATTAATTATAAAATAAGTCTTTGAAAAGAAGTCATAATTTAGGGCTATTTTATTGACATTTTTAAACCCCAAAAAGTAATTTATAGCAACTCGAAATATCTGAAATTTTAGGTTTATCATTTCGATAGTAATGTACAGAAAGGCCTCACCAACTTCAAACAAATCAGTCGATAACTTTTTGAGTTACAACACAAGCAGTTTTTAAAAATACAGTTTCGAGATAAATGAGTTTAAAGTTTGAGGTACAGGAGCGCGCGGACTGCTCTCTACATAGTTAATGGGCTATAGAAGCTGTAATAAGGTTAAGTTCCAAGGGCCGGTGTTGATTTTGAATAAAATACAATTTTTTTAGGAAATTATTATCATTTCTCTTTACTATGATTAAATTGGTATGGCTCAATTACGTATGGAACAAAATATCGGCCAAATAGGTCCTTGAAATTTAACCCCCTTTATTAGGAATTTCCGCAAGAAAATTTTCTTAAGACACTATACTTTCGAAATATCGAAAAAAAATCGATTTCTTGAAAATTTTACATAGACTTCCCCCTTACGCCATAAATTGAAAAGTGATAGTGAAGCTGGGCGTTATTCGCTCTTTTGTGTAAAATTCTCATTAGTCGGTTGTGTGAAGAGTTGCCAGTGGCGCGTCGATTTTTACAGGTCTCATTGCACACTCTCCAACACTATAGGCACACTCTCGCTTGCGTGTGTATTAAACGGAAGACGTAAGGTTCGCGAGCCATAGCAACTTTTCTCATTCGCCGATGGGCGCAAATTCTGTAAATAAACTCACTGTTGCTGTAATAGAGTACTTTTTGGAATTAAGTTTACAATATTTTTCAAATTTTGTGCCACATAGCTAAAATACTCACCGACTGTGTCAAAATTTCTATGCTATTTAGGACTTGAATAGAAACTTGTATTGAGACCACTTCGTATTTTTGCGTATTTTTTAATGCTTTTGTTGTGTTTTCTTAATACCTGTGTACATTTTTGCACTGTAGCTTTTCTAGCCAAATTAATTTGTGTTTGCATGCTTCGGTGTTTAACAGTTATTTACACTATATTTCGTTTCTAGGTTAAGTATTTGAATAAATGAGTTTACGAGAATCCCAAAGTGTCAAGTTTCCCGATTCTTTGGGCAAAATGAGATTGCACAAAATTCGACTACCGTTTTGAAGTTGGTAATTTCGCGTGAAAGTGCAAAAGTATTTATTTCATAACGCGCCAATCAATAAAATAAAGATAAATTAATACAAATAAAAATTAAATTAAATAATAATCCTAAATGTCCTAAACGTCAAAAGCCAGTAGTTTTAGCCGAAGATGGAGGTCAGCAGCTTTTAATCCAACAACTAAGGAATTTGAATATACCAATTCAATTATCGGCTGATTACCTGTAGGCACTCCGTCAATACACAAAATGGCTGTTGAGTGCTAAAGCTCTCGGCAGCACCTCTGCAGACTTCCACATTTTCTGCCAGATGTTTTCACTAACTAACGAAAAAAAAGTTTTCATCAGAAAATTCAAAAACCATTGCATTGAAGCAGTGTCACGAGTTTCAAAATTAAACCCGTTTTTTACTGAGCTTTTATTTCTTTACATATTTATGTCTTTTTATTTTTTTCTTTACTTCTATTTAATAATTTTTTAACTTTTATGACTTTAAGGCTTATACTATTACTTGATGCCTTTCGAGCTACTCAAAACCAGAAACTGATTAGCAACATGGACTAGTTTCTTTATCGCCAATATTTATCGATTAACCAAAGCCCAGTATTCTCCAACTGGCTTGAGCTCTGAACAGTTTGGCCAATTTACCATTCGAGGTAACAAAAGCACATTGTCCGTTGGTTGCCACTCTAATGCCAAATTACTGCAATTTCAAAAATTTGCTCACTTCTTATGAACCTGGCAAGCCTGAACCTGTTTTTGTTGTTATTATAACAGCACAAAATTCCTCCAACAAATGTTTGATGAATGCTGCTGCTGTGACAATCCATGCCGGATATAAATTCTAAGCATTCCGGTAACTTAGAATCCAAGGATGATGGAACACAAAGTTTGGCCAATTTGCTATGGTGAAAAACAAAGTTGTGCGAAAAACTTGGTTGCCTACGTCACCGGATACTTGGCAGCCGAATTCTGCCCGCTCATTTCACACGTATTCACACACTCGAGCAAGCAGTCGGTCAAACGGACTGCAACAAAGCAACGAGCGCAGGTTGAGTTAATTTTTATTTCGTATATCACCAACACAATCTCAGTTGTTTCGTAAAAGCCCCGTCGTCATGACCCGTGTGATGTCAGATAATCAGCTGATTCTTTCAAATTCGCTGCGAGCTGGGTAACGGTCTTAGTCTTACTTACACCTCTAAAAGCTTTTCACCATGCTTAGAATCGACAGTTGTGTGAGTGCAGCTCTTGCGTTCTTAGAGAGCGCTTTATTCAGTCATTTTCTACAATCATTTCATAATATAAATATTTTTATATTCTTTCCTCGCAAAACATTTTCATTCTTACGAAAGCATTTCGTACTCTCCAACGAAAAATGCAGATTTCACGATTTGCACCTTTGGCTCACATTTCTTGTAAGTTTGCACAATCAAATTTCTGACCTGGGAGCTGCGACAAGCCATGCAAAATATATAAATATTTCTCCAAAAGGCAGCAATCAAAGTTCTTGAAAAAAATTTCTTCAAAATTTTTAGACACGCTTCTTTGTCTCCGTATTCTTCACCGCGTTTCTCAATGGCACATTTCTGAGCCTTAAACATCACCGAACTTGCCTTGCCTTTAGTTTTATAAATAAAAGACAACTCGGAACACTCCATATCTGCTTCTGCTTTCTACCCGCAATGTTGGGGTTTGCCTGCAAAATGATGACAATTTTGAGTTTAGTTTTTTAAGGCACATTTTTTGTACTGGACTTTGACCTTCGAAATAGACAAAACCCCTTATAAGTATTTCGAAACACGAACTAAGGCATATAATATCTCTTATCACCGGCCACTGCCTTTTGGGCACTCACGCACGTCGGCTCGGGGTTTCTCAAAACGACCTGTGCAGATACTGCGAGGACGAAGATGAGAAAGTATCGAGCAGGCATTTGCTGTGCAGTTGTCCCGATCTAGCCAGAAGTCGACTGGCTCTTGTAGGCTCTCCAACAATTGACAATCTTTCAGTACTCGCGGACCTGATCGAATCGAATCTCTCATCAAATTCTCGAAACGAATTAATTTCTTTGACCAAAATCGATAATAAAAATCTCGGTTAGGTGGGGAAATCATACAAGATAATGAGCTCTATGGCAACACAACGGACCCAACTTGCGGTTTATGTGGCACACCGATGAGGGGTCCGCCTTAAACCAACCAACCAACCAAGCCGGTTTATCCAAAAATCATTCAGACTTTACATTCCCCACAAATAAAAGTCGAAAGATGTAATATCACACGATCTTGGCGGCTAAACGACACGCAGTAAATCCATTGTTTCATGGGCTGTATGGCAAGTAGCGTCGTCTGGTTTGCAGCAGATGTTGTGCACATAATTGGCTCGGACTTCCAATGTTCAGAAAGTCATTAATCGTGGCGCTTCATTATTCACTGTTGTACGCCATTCATTCTTACATTGGCGCCAATCTCGTCTTTGAAGAAATATGGACCCATGATTTCTCTAGCCCATAGGCCGCACCAAACGGTGGTTTTCAATGTATGGAATGGGTTTGGTTGCTCTTCATCCTAAATACGCTAATTTGTTTGTTGACGTAGCCATTAAGCCAAAAATGGTTCTCATTGCTAAACACCATAAGTTGGCCTGAGCGCGCGCTGAACTCTTTTCACAGAGTGTCGATCTTCGTAATGTAGTATTGTATGGTTTGTAAACTTTTTGAGGCGTAAGTCTTTTCATGATGAAATGTCAATGAGTAGTGAAAAAATTGATGTGATTTAATTTGACAGTATTCGCCCGTGATCCGTCAAAAACTCCTATTTGAAAAAGTACCTCGAGCCTGATCAACCTTCAGAGTCGATATCAGCTTGCATAGATTTAATAGAAAAATTGAAAATGGCTCTTTCATTATATTAATATCAAAGCCTTCTACCGCACCAAATTTTTAATTTGAGTAATTTAAAAAATAATTAATTACGCAAAATGTAGGCGACAACAATTTTCGCTAGTCATAGAAGTTTGAAAATAAATAATTTTTATTTATTAATTAAATTAAATTTATTAATGCATCAGAATTAATCATCCAATTTTATTTCTGAATAATTTTTTCTAAATGACTTACGAGCGCTGCATTGCTTGACTTTTACTGCAGCTTTCTTGCAAAAATTAGAAATTCCCCGATAGAGTTATTGACTTTGCGACACCAAAGCGTAAAAATTAAAAAAAAATTGGATTAAAAAATACGGGAAATAAGACCAGTTGTCATTAACTGAAAACTAAAAAATCAGCAGCTCATATTAAAAAACACATAGTTTTTGTGAGAAAATTTGAGCCGCGTATTTTTCTTTTTTAAATAATTCTCATCAACTAATGCTGGAAATCATGTGATATGCGATTTTGAACAAACACTTGCCTAAAAACTCATTTATTCAAATGTCTGTCCCCTGCAACATAAAAAAATTCTCGACTTGGCAGGCTTTTTACCCTCTGCGAACAAGCACACTCACAAAATATGATCGTAATTTAATATTATAATTTCAATTTCTTCTTGATTTGGCTTTCAAATGCTTTGTTTCGTTTCACAGCTGAAACAGTTAGGCAGGCTAGATAAGGAAAGTTGTTGCTCGCCGCAAAATGTGCATGAATTGCTATGCCTGTACACACATCTGTGCATATGTGTATGTATGTGTGTGCAAGTGTGTATGCACATGTATACAGTTACCAGCGAGCCAACTATTTTTCTTTAGTCTTTAACTGTTTTGGCTAAATTATTGGTTGAAGAAGAAAATCTTGCACTTAAATTCCAAGCGATTCGGCAAGCAGTGCAACACAAAACAAAAGACTTAAGACACGAACACACGCAAAGTTAAATAGAAAACATTTTAAGTGCACCATTTTTAAAAGCAAAACACAAAAAATACCAAAAATTCTAACCAAACTCACACACTTATGAAAATAACTAAAACAATAGAACAGCAATTACACAATCGCTAAACGTCGCCACCAAGCAGCAACACCGAAAACGCGTTTGTATATACATGAACACTTATGTATGTATGTATAGCCAAAAGTGCGATAGACAGTTATTTTGTAAATGTCAAAATTACACAGTGCAGTACAATTTTTCACAATCTCAATTAACATTTTTTTTTTCAATAAATATTTTGGAAATATGGCAACCTTGTTAAAAGTCAACACAGCTGAAGCTTTTCGAGCAGCCAGTAACACAACATTAAACTCATTTTTAGCATAAAGAAACTAATTAACTATAAAAGTAGTCAATTAAAAAGTGAAAAATAATTTGAAAACTACCGCAACTGATGCTTAAATGGATTTGTAAAAATTTAAAAACGGGCCTACGCCTGCCTTAAAAACAAAAACTGAAAGTTTAGAGCTAGAAATGTAATGTAAAATAAAAGTTTGAACTTTACTTGGTAGCCTTAGGCCCTCACCGGTTGGAATGTAAAAATTATTTTGTACAAAACAAACCGATTTTGCGAAATCAAATCTACAATTAAAATTGATTTTTTCTAGGCAACAGAAAAGTTTCTTCATAGGTACAAATGTCTTGCTACTAAATCAAACAGTTATACCGTTTCGATGCTGTAAGTCAGTAGCCAAAACATTCAACTTGGATTATTTTTATTTATTTATGAAACTTATTTGATGAACTTTATTTTCTCTTTGATTTGATTTGTTGGGTACATTATTGAATTCCAAAAAGGAAAAAACAAGAAACGAAAAAAAACGAATCAAAAATAAAAAGCCTACAAATCATCGAGAATTGGTAACTACACGTTTTGTATAGGAGTTTTTTGGTTATGTACAGGAAATGATCGATTGGATGTCGTATCTGTCTGTGGTGTCCACGCTTGGATTTGTCGTATTCTTCGCGGTTGGGCCCGGCTCCATACCATGGATGATCACCGCGGAATTGTTCTCGCAGGGACCACGACCCAGCGCGATGGCAATCGCTGTGCTAGTCAATTGGATGGCGAACTTTGTTGTCGGCATTGGTTTCCAAAGTATGAGGGTAAGTGGACTCATTGACAATTAGTTATTTGTGTGTAATTATTTAAATTTTTAACGTCTAAAAAAAACTCATTTCCAACTCCTTCTCTCCCGTTGACAGACTGAATTGGAGAATTATACGTTTTTGCCATTTAGCGTTTTCTTAGCTATATTTTGGATATTCACCTACAAGAAGGTTCCTGAGACTAAGAATAAGACGTTCGAGGAGATTTGCGCGCTGTTCCGACACGGAAATGGAAGGTACAGACCAATTCATAATATTTGGGTTTTTTTTCTAAATTGAATATAAACATTGTATTTAAAAAATGGATTGAAAATTGCGTAATACGTACACTAATTCTCATCATCTCAATCGAAAAGAAAAAGCAAAAAAAAAACAAAAAAAAACGAATACTAACTCTATATTACAAATACTTATTTCTTGACGGTGCTTAAGAAAAACACTTAAGAATTATTGAAGTGTAAGAGGTTCTCATTTCATTAAGTAAATTAATTATTTGGAAAAGTACTTAAAACGCTGATCGGTAAAATAATAATTAATAAAAGTATGACAAGTAAGAGAATATTTGTTAGTGTAAATAATTTGTGCGCGCAAAAGAGTATGAAGGCGTGAAATGTTGTTCGACCAAAGACGGAAAGATGGTGGCCCATCTTAAACTAAGGCTAACTACCTAAGAACTAAATGAAGCTAAATTCATCTCTCTAGACGCCTTTTCTGCGAACCTCAACTTTTAACTACTTGGGTAACACCAACTGGTGCATACCTTGGCTTAAAAAAAATATAAGTTCTGATTAAAAACAAGCGTAGAGAACCCAACAGCCCTTTGCATTTTGCTCACTTCACTTTACAACTTCGCTTTAATACTTTAATCTCACAAAATCAGGACATTCGAGTGCAAATGCGGAAAAAATATCTGCTCCTTTTCTCCTTCAACACAGCTAACCGGTTAAGATCTATCTTGCCCGAGATCCATAACTTGATTAACTCTATAATTTCCCTCGATCGCCTCCAATTCACATCTGACCAAAAACACAGTGAGACATTAGTTGCATTGGTATTCACTGCGCTGACTTGAAGCCCATCTATGCAAGGAAAAGTAGCTAAATGTCAAACACACCCATTTTGCCTATAGAATTCCCCTGACTAATTAATTCGACAACTATGAAATTTTCTGCATTATTACTTTCTTCTTGAGCCTATATACGAGTATATCAGCTTGAGAAATTTGCAAAGTAGTTAGGGACGACCGAGATTGAAACCACCAACAAATTTCGAGCGTACGCTGTGCACTTTACGCTGTGTTTGGGACTTGGCGCTTATAATAACAGCGGATTTCATTAAAGGATATTAAATGCTTTGCTGAACAGCCACTTTGTTTTTTTATCGGGACAATCTCTGCCTAAAATACTTACGCCACATAAGGCGCTACAAAAGTATGTCGGTTTTGGCCGAATCCAAAATAGCGCGTCAGCTGTTTCTGTCCTGCGCTCGCTGGCGCCAACTATACATCCGGAGCGCTGACAATCATACGGCACTGATCCTTCCAACAAAGATGTGAGCTTTCTCTTATTCGCCTTCCTATTTGGAATACTGTGTCGTATATTCGCCTTGCTAGAGCGTCTTCGCTCATACAGTTGCCATGGCCAAGGCAGGAAAGCCTGTCTATTTTTACACCCTTAACCATGTTCATATCCCTATATACATAGCTCATATAGTTCGCTGTTCACCGCACACGATTCTCGTCACCAATGCGTAGAGGACCAAAGATTTTACGGAGAATTTTTCTCTCGAAGTCTCCCAAAACTTTCTCATCTGCTCTTGCGCATCGACCATGCTTCTGTACCATAAAGCAAGACGGGAGAGATGAGCATTTTATAGAGTGTCAGTTTGGTCTTTCGAGAGAAAACTCTACTTTTCAATTGCCTACGGAGGCCAAAGTAGCACCTGTTAGCAAGATTTATTATCCACTTGATCTGCAGGCTCACGTAATTTTTGTTGTTGATGCTGGTCCCAAGGTAGACAAAGTCTCTCACAACTTCAAATTTCGGGTTGTCAATACTCAAATATTGTCCAAGACGCGAAGACTCCTTGTGTATTGACAGGAAGTACTTTGTTTTGCCCTCAGTCACAGCAAGATCCACCTTATCCACCCGAGCGTACAGCGCGGTGGTTTCGCTCGTAATGTCGGTGTCCTCGGCATATGCTAGTGGCTTAATACTCTTGTCGAACATAGTACCAGGTTCCCGGCAGTATTAAGTTGAAAAAGTGAAGGATAGATAATCTCCTCGTCTTAAACCTCGTTTGGTATCGAATAACAGGGAGAGGTTACTTCCAATTGTGACAGAGCTTGCCGTAGCGCTCAATAGCATCTTACACAGCCGTATTACATAGTTTTGCGGGGATACCAAACTCAGACATAGCGGCCTAGAGCTAGTTTGTACACGAGTATGTGCTATCAAATGCCCTTTAAAATCGACGGAGAAATAGTGCGTGTCGAGTTGTTTTTCATGCGTCTTCTCCCGGACTTAGTGTGAAGATTTGGCTTATGGTGGGCATACCAGGTCTGCGGAACCGCACTGATAAAGTCTGATCAGTTTGCCGACGATGGGATTCATTCTCACACAGACTGCAGGATCACCTTTCTTATATATTGGACAAAGCACACACAGATTCCAGTCGCTTGGCATACTCTCATCCGACCATATTCTGTAAAGGAGCGTATTCTTTGTCTCCAGTTTTGAATAGCTCGGCAGGAAGTTCGTTGGATGCAGCGGATTTGTTGTACTTGAGTCGCTTAGTGGTTATTCGCACACCGTCAAGGTCGTATGGTAGTATAACGATTCCGTCAACAGTGACTGGGTCATCGGAGTCTACTTCCTCATCCACGATGCTCCGTCCATCATTAAGCAACTGGGAGAAGCGATTCCTGAACATGCCTTGGTCATCCATCACCAGATCTTTGCTTTCGTCTTTACTGGAACACGATAGAATTTTCGGGTCATGTTCCTGTAACCCAACATATCACGCTCTTTGAGCTCACGTCTTTCCACATCCTGTTTTGTGCGTTAAAACAGACGCCTCTCTTTCCTCCTCAAATCCTTCTCTCTGCCTAAAGACAAAAGCATACTATTTTTGTTCAATTTAAGGTAAAGCGAACTCTTGGTAGAATTCATCCATCTTGATTTCTAACCATCGAAACTTATCGATAATAACTAAAAATCGACAAAAAGTTAATCGCAACTGTATTTTACTAGCAGAGATATTCCATATACTCGTACATAGTTCGAACTCTGCCCTGAAAGGTTTGGTTAGATGGGATGCTCTGAAGAAAAGTTAAGTTCACTCAGTGACCGCAAAAGGACAACTATGGTGCCCAGGAGAAAAGAAGTTACTCGTAGGTACTGCTTGTCAAATGTGTATTTGTTAGTCTGAATTAGGTGTGGGAGAGTCTAACAAACTTAACAGCGCTGCTCAAAGTGTCTATGCTAGTGAACAATGGAAGAAGGATAAACTAAAACGGACAGAACGTGAATGATTTTCGCCACTAATGTTTACCTTATGAGGTGTTTTAAAAAACTCTCAAATTTAGATAACCATTTGGTATTCTTGACGGGCTTCTGTGTATTCATTTACGAAGTTCAAAATGATTTAGTAAAATTATTGTGGATACATAAAAGGTTTATACTTCACCCAAGTAGCAAAATCCTAAATCTAACAGCAGCTTCACCCAGTTACTTCAACACTCAAGTGAATCGTATAGTCCATAATTTTCAGTGCCAAACCTTAATGCTTCCACACACTAACTCAAGTAGCGTCTCTAATACTCTTGCAAATAAAATAATTTAAAGTTTACCCCTTTTGCGAACACAAATTATTTCACTTCTCCCTCACAACACATCGAATACGCCAATTATTTATTACTCAAATTATATTTTATTTTGTTTAGCCAACATCTGCACGATTTTTGAAATTCTTTTAAGTTACCTATTTATTTGCTATTGCTTTCCTTTAGTCTTCAGTTGAGATTTGTAAACTTTTCTTTCGAACTCAAATAATTTCGTATTGCATTGAGCTTGTCATGTTGCCATACAAACAAATGTTGAGATTTTTATTAATTTTTTTCTTCTAAATTTTATTAACAAATCGAAAAACCCCACAAAAAAAAAACAATATTATTTTCGTTTACAACAAAAATGAAAAATAACGTACGTTACACACAGAAGGACATTCCGAGATAGTAGACTGTATGGGTAAGTTGCATGATAAACAACAACAAAATGAAAAAATACAAACTTCCGTTTTCAATTTCATGAATTTTATACTCCGAACAAAAAACAAAACTTTTAAATGTTAATGAAAAAGCGCTTTGAAAAATTTAACTGAAAGAAGAAACTAGTAAGAAAAAAAAAACAAAAACAAAGCGAATGCGAATGTGAATGCAAAATAAACTGAGAATTGGTTGGCATATAATTTGTTTTTGTTTTTGTTTACTCTTTAATTCTTCGAATTCTTAACTTGGCTATGCCCTTACAGTAGTTACTTCACTGTTTATTGTAGTTTGTGTTTTTTTTTTCAATATTCTACTACAAAAAAAAAAAAATTTAAAAATAAAAAACAAAAATTAAAAAATAACAAAAATTAAAAAAAAAACGCTTTAGTGAGTTCAGTGATATTTAGATCTCGTTTTTTCTTGTTCACGATATTAAATCTACATTTGTTACCTCTTTTTAAAGTTTTGGACGATTTTGAATGCTTAAAATGCCTGCTTTTCATGTCACTACTCTCAACTTAAGGCTTTCAAAGAAAAAAAAAACTCAACTCGATGGTTAATTTACTTATGTACATACATATTTACATTTTTCCGTCTAATTTCCAAATTCTCAATCATTGAATTCAAAATCTCATTGTAAGACAATTGACAAGAAGTAAAGTAGCAAAATTTTACCTATCCAAATGTTGTTTTTTCGTGCATTCTCATCTTCCACTTTTCCCCTCAATCGTATGCGAACATACGCTACACATCGTATTTCTCTCTATCAATATATGAAACACCCATACAATCATACTGAAAGTCTCGCTCATACGCCATATGTATTATGCATAATTTCTCTTCACTTACGTTTTATTATTTATTTATTTATTAATTAATTTATTTATTTGTTTATTTATTAGCTTTTGATTTCCTCTCTTTTGAGTTGGTACACTAATTTGTTTTACATTCACGTACTTTCCCTTAGCGACCACGATTCCACATACAGACAAAGCGATTCCACAGCCGACATTGAAATACAGCATCGTAATTCGGGAGACGAGCGCTCGAAAGAGAAATGACGTTTGTAAATGCTACCCAAATAAATATCAAATCACTCAATTTATTTCACAAACAGTCAATGCGACTGAAATATACAATTTTTTGTTTTTGTAATTAGTTTTTTATAACTCAATGTCTACATAGTGTTTCCGTTTAGTTTTGTACATAAAAATGTATTATTTGATGATTTGCTTTTGTTCGAAATATGCTTTTAGTTTGCTGTAAGTCTCGTTAATGATAACAAGTAAAGGTATTTTACGCATAACCAGTTTTGTTTTTTATTTAAACTGGGGTATTAAGTGGTCCAAAGGGTTCGATAACAAATTGTCAGTAGACGGTTCTACACTTGAACTACATCTCGTATATAATATTAACCCTTAACGGCCGAAAGGGGACATAGTACTTATGCGATAGAAAACGAAAGGCCCCAATACGGGGGAATGAAAAGAATTCAGTTTTCTTTTCATTTATTTATCATCGTAGTTTTCTTCTACAATTATTGCAACTTTGTGCATCCCTGGTTTGTTGATCATTCACTGGCAAGACATATTTACCGTAATATAACGTTTTAAGGCGTAAATATTGTGGAATATGCACAACAGATCTGTCGCATTGATATTCAGCAACCTGCAAATATAATAAAGGATGATTAAGTTTCAAGGGCCGGTGTTGATTTTGAATAAAATACAATTTTTTTAGGAAATTGTTGTCATTTCTCTTTATTATGATAATATTTGTACGGCTCAATTACGTATGGAACAAAATATCGGCCAAATGGCCGCCGTGACCTCGGCGGCACACCTCCATCCGATGGTGCAAATCTTCGATAACGCTGAGGCATAATTGAGGTTCTATGCCGTTAATGTGTCGAATTATCTCATCCTTTAGCTCTTGAATTGTTGCTGGCTTATCGATGTACACCTTTTTTTGCAAATAACCCCAAAGAAAGAAGTCCAACGGTGTCAAATTACATGATCTAGAGCAATGATAATGAAAATTTTTTTGGATGCGATCAATTCGAATTATAGGAAGGATGCATATTCCACTTTAAAAAAAAAAAAAAAAATAATTGGCGCGTACACTTCTGTTAGGTGTTTGGCCGAGCTCCTCCTCCTATTTTTGTGGTGTGTGTGTTGATGTTGTTCCACAAATGGAGGGACCTACAGTTTCAAGCCGAGTCCGAACGGCAGATATTTTTATGAGGAGCTTTTTCATGGCAGAAATACACTCGGAGGTTTGCCATTGCCTGCCGAGGGGCGATCGCTATTAGAAAAATGTTTTTATTAATTTTGCTTTCACCGAGATTCGAACCAACGACCTCTCTGTGAATTCCGAATGGTAATCACGCACCTACCCATTCGGCTTCGGCGGCCACTTTAGAACAAACAAATTATGTGCAGAGTAATTTAAGGATATAAGGACTAGCAAATTTTGTGGACCAACCTTTATACAGCCATGGTCATATAAATAGCACGCTTAGACTTTGATAGCAAAGAGTTGAATATGTTTCTAAATAATTATTTTTTATTGGGAAAAAAGCAACATCAAATAAAAAACTTATTTACTTCCCCTTTAAAACAAAAAAATGGTCAAAAAGAATTTCAGTTTTGATTTAACTTACGAGAACGTTGATAACTCACGAAACCTCCTGGACACATAAATGGTACATTCCAAATAAAAGCAAAAATAGTTAACAAATCAGATAGTTGAGTAATAATATTGTTTTACCAGATTAGTATTTTGTACTATATCCACCGTTTTTGATTACTTCTTCAAGCCGTCGCTCCATGCTTGATGCCTCTTTCGTTTGAAATCGAGCCTCCTCAACTGCGGCCCACAAATCATCAAAATTTTTAAAATTTTTGTTAGCGATTTTATCTTAACGTCCACAAATTCCACAAATTGTCTATTGGATTGAGATCAGGGCTCTACGCCGGCCAATACAGTACATTAATTTTTCTCTCTTTTGAGCCATTGCTTTAGATCATTGCCCTACATAAATGTGCCATTTAATGGCATAAACTCAAACACAAATGGCTCCATTTTATTCTGGAGTATACCCAGATACTGAAATCTATCCATTTTACGAACCACGCGAACCATCGGCCCAATACCATGCCAGGAAAAAGCTCCATAAACAATGATGCTTTCGCCGCCGTGTTTAATCGTTTTTTTTTTTTGTGAACCTAGGATTTAGCGCTTGATTTTTTGGACGACGTACAATAGTTTTCTCATCTGGTCCCATCCTATTTATTTTGGTTTCGTCGGTCCAAAGTGCGCTTTTCCAAAACTGAATAGATTTGGCTTTGTGGGCTTTTGCAAAGGCAAGTCGATGATCGATATGTCTTATTAAGAGGAGTGGAGGAGATAAGCAGAATGCTTATGCGGCCAAACAGCTGGGCTTCGTTAAGTCGCCTTTCTGGACACCTGTAGACCAGATTATTGGTTTATTTCAAGCATTATTTGGCGTGCCGACTTAAAAGGATCTGCTTGGCTCTTGCGTATTATGGCTCTATCCACATTAACATCAGTTTTCCGCGGTTTTGGTTTTCTTTCCGTTTTTTGCTTAGATAGGATGACTCTTTCTTAGCCAAATTAAGAGCATTATACACCATTTTCCAAGAGCACATCATCATTTCAGCATAGCTTTTCCCGTTGTGACTCATACGGTATATGGCGTTTGTTTTCCACGTCCCATTTTTAGTAATTACTTTAAAATTTTATTTAAGAAACAAAAAATTATACTTAAAATCGCTGAAACAATAATAAAGTTTTATTCACCGCTGCATAAATAAAATAGAACGCAAAAAATTCCATCGAAAAAACGGTAAATTTCTCGCATAAATGTAAGCTTAATAACGGTAATAAATGTAAGCAAACAAATTTATTTGATCAAAGCAGAGTTCGTACTAAAAATTTAACTTAACATATAAGGTCACATTTGTGCTATTTATCTGTCCATGGCTGTATGTAGCGAATGCCGTTTTTTTTATAACTTTCTTTAGAAAATAAGCGCATTTTTTTCGAAACGAAACGACAAGCTAATTGCGGGCTGACCAACCTGGAAAGCTAAAAGCCAAAATATGATGTGGCAAACTGCAAATTTCAGAGAATCAAAGGGATAAAGGAAAAAGTGACACCAAGTTGCAAAATAAATTCTGCAGTTTGCGATTTATTTATTAGTAATTTATTCAACTCAAGGATGTGTTGCCGTTTTGCAACAATATGCACTAAGGGTTAAGTTGAATTTATTAAAAACAAGCAAAATTAATTAATTAACGCTGAGTATAAAAGAAAAAAAGCGAACATTATTTTTCTTCATTTGTTTTTTGGTTTGTTTTTCCTTGTTCACTCCTCTCGGGAGCATAGGACCTCGACAAGACTAAGTCTTGCGTAGATTTCATTAAACTATTTTGATTTCTAACAGTGTAGGTGATTAGCCTGCCGCTTTTTCTTCGTATTTCGTTCAATAATTTATTTTACATTTTTATTGCACAAAAGAGAATTTCGTCTCCCAATGCCTGCAGCTCACTTCGTTTAATTTCACCATTTTCATTTGCATTAAACACCAATTCAATACGAAACCGTCGGCCTTTGCTCAATCACATAGCGTATATGGATAACGGTTTATGAAAATGAAAAGAGACCTCTTAGAAATAACTGCGAGAGATGACCGAGAAAACATTTCACTAGGCGACACAGCACACACATACACACACATGTGTACATAGTAAAATGTGTCACACACAAATAACACTAACATTTTCGTTTGACGCTCTTCGTTTCACGTACAACTCAAATGTAGCTCAATGTCAGAGGTACACAAACAACATTTGCGAGAAGAGAGTATAAACACAGTCAAATAATCACACCAATTCATTGATAGTCTTTTTACAACAAACACAACAGAAAGTAGTAGATACAAATCCAAATCAAAAGCAAAGCAATTACAATAACAAAATTACAAAATTAAAAACAAAAAAAAATCCTATACACTTAAAACATAATCGTAGAGTGTGCGAATTTCAGGAGTATGCTAAACTGCACAAATAGCTTGGAGCCACAAAGTATGAATTCTGGCATCGAACATGCCGCATTGATGGTATCTGAGGAAAAGACCCAACATGACTCACGTAAGAATCAAAAAATCAATTTTCTAAATCTCCATTTGTTTTTTTCCGTATTGTTTGTTGTTTTGTGTTTGTGTACACATTAACCAACTAACAACCAAATAAAGAATCAAAGCTCCTAACCAAACACACACCCAACTACTATATTTCTACCTATACTTGTATACTTGCCTACCCACACACATACGTAAAAATATATATATTCGTTATAATAAATTGAGTACCAATGTGATGTTGTGCCGAATGTATTTGTTTAACTGTAAACGTGTCACGTGTGCAATCAGATACTAACAACTTGATCGAGTAATTAAATTGTATTTGTAAAAGTTATTTATTAAAAGTATGAAGCCTAGACAAATTCATTACTAACAATTAGCCGCCACACTCATTAACTCACACAACTAAAATTAGTTATCAACCGATCGCTTTATATTTTACACCAGCATACATTCATATTTATATGCATTAATCAGAAATAAGGATATCTATTTGACTGCTTTTCAATGCTTCTATGTAATGCTAGCAAATTTTAGTTATCGTCTGCCGATATTTGCCACGAGAATTTCTTATATTTTGCATTTATTTGTACGAATTCGTATTTCTGTAGTTTGCTTTTATTTTTATTTACGTAAATAGCCTTATTTTTATTTTATTTTTGTAGAAGTAGTTTTTAGAAGAAGTTTCAGTTTTAAAATAGAAACTCAGTGAGAAAAGGAAGAAAAGAAAAACTACGTGGGATTGCGAAAGTAAAACAGCAACGAAAAAATGCTACCAGCTGTATTTCTCGTGCATTGTCCGAATTGGCAGCAGATTCGTAATATTCAGCCTTACTGTGTCCGTATTCACCGACGTAAAGGTGCTGGCCCAATGCACGCTGGCTGTGCGTGCTTTGCTTGGCTTTGAAAACTTGTATGGTCTTCTTCTTCTTCTTAATTGGCGCTATAACCGCTTACGCGATTTTGGCCGAGTTTAACAAAGCGCGCCAGTCGTTTCTTTCTCGTGCTAACCGGCGCCAGTTGGACACACCAAGTGAAGCCAAGTCCTTCTCCACCTGATCTTTCCAACGCAGAGGAGGCCGCCCTCTTTCTCTGCTACCACCAGCTGGTATCGCATCGAATACTTTCAAAGCCGGAGCGTTTATATCCATTCGGACGACATGACCCAGCCAACGTAGCCGCTGGATCTTTATTCGCTGCGCTATGTCTATGTCGTCGTAAAGCTCATACAGCTCACCGTTCCATCGTCTGCGATATTCGCCGTTGCCAACGTGAAAAGGTCCAAAAATCTTACGCAGAATCTTTCTATCGAACACTCCAAGCGTCGCTTCATCGGATGTTGTCATCGTCCAAGCTTCTGCGCCATACGTTAGGACGGGCATGATGAGAGTCTTGTAGAGTGTTAGTTTTGTTCGTCGAGAGAGGACTTTACTACTCAATTGCCTACTTAGTCCAAAGTAGCACTTGTTGGCAAGAGAGATTCTACGTTGGATTTCAAGGCTGACATTGTTATCGGTGTTAATGCTGGTTCCTAAATAGACAAAGTCTTTTACAACCTCGAAATTATAACTGTCTACAGTGACGTGGGTGCCGATACGCGAGTGTGCCGACTGTTTGTTTGAAGACAGGAGGTACTTCGTTTTGTCCTCGTTCGCCACCAGACCCATTCGCTTTGCCTCTTTATCCAGTTTGGAGAAGGCAGAACTAACAGCGCGGTTGTTAAGGCCGATGATGTCAATATCATCGGCATACGCCAGCAATTGTACGCTCTTATAAAAAATTATGCCTGAGCGATTAAGTTCTGCGGCTCGTACGATGCTCCCCAACATCAGGTTAAAGAAGTCACACGACAGCGAGTCACTCGAGCAAGAAAATTGATATTCTGAAAGCTAGTACAGTGAAGTCTCGATATAATGAAGTTGACGAGATTGGAAAAATACTTGGTTATGTCCATAGTTCTTAACTTTGAGTTAAATTTTTTATTTTTTTTTTTTGAAATTTTCTAGAAGTATTTTAAAGTCACGAAAGAGAAAATTTGAATATAAATTTTAGCTCGATATTTTTTATAAAATTCTCACTGTCCCGAAAAAAATGATGACTTTTACGTCTCTCTATTGCTTGTCTGTTTGTATACTGCAGCTGTCTAGTTCACAGGTGTCAAATATGATTGACGTACGACGCCATATACTAATATTATAAAACTTCCGATAGGATGATTCATTTTGCGCCACGAACTAATTTTTATTAAGCGAAACATTCCGCAAAGTTGTTTCCTTAGACATCATTGCCCCTTCTTTCCATTTTTTTAAGATAGTTTGGAGTGTGATGGATGTGTGCCACGTTGACTGTCACACCGGTACCAGCTTCGACCAGCACATCGTCCTGCTGACTGCATAATATTTCCTTTTGTCCAAACACCCACTAGTCATTTAGTTACTGACCCGTGATCTCGGTTCTGCACTACCACACACAAAGAGAATTAGTCACCTCTACCGTTATTAACTCGGTCGCTGCCTGGCTGTCGAGGGAGATATTCACTTTAGAGTTGTGGGTGGTTAATTAGGTGACCAGCACCCACTTCAGATTCAGTGTGGTTGAAAAATATTGAAATAATCTAGGAGTTTGTACGACTATTGAAGGTCAAGAGTTCTGAACAGAATATAACAACTCTCACACAAGGCACTTTACATGTATAAGAGACCCTCGCTGCTCATAAACAGATAAGACTACACAGTCTCCGACCTTAACTTCAAGAAAGGCTTTACGGTACGTTTTCCACCGAGAGCCGAATGGAGCAAAGGAAAGGTGATTGGAAGATACTATACCGATGGTTCTAAGATGAACTGTGGTGTGGGAGCTGGCTTCCATTCGGAGCCACTCAACCTATCTTAGTCAATTCGTCTTCCTGACTATGCCAGTGTGTGCCAGGCAGAACTTTTAGCGATCAGAGAAGCATGCAAATCACTAAAGCTCTATAAGGAAGTTGGTGTAAGAGTAGCTATCTTCTCAGACAGTCAAGCAGCTATAAAGGCCTCAAACTCCAACTCCATTTCATCCAAACTCGTCTGACAGAGCTGGAATTACTTAGTTATTGGCTTGAAATTACTCTGATATGGGTTTCCGGTCATAGGAAAATACGGGGTAATGAGATAGTGGATGAGCTAGCAAGAAAAGCTTCGACACTAGACTTAGCAGAGGCGGTGGCAGTCTGCACCCCACTGAACCCAATAAAAGCATCTACTGCTTCACACTAGCATGCTTTAGCCGAAAGAAGATGGAAACAACTAACTGCATGTATTACAACAAAAAACACATGGCCGTCATACAAAATCCAAAGGACGAATCACCTGTTAGGATGTTCTCGTTTCAAACATCTCACGCATCACTTCATCCCTCACAGGTCATTGGAAAGTAGGGGATCATGCAGCTAGACTCAATCTACCCTTCAATCCTATCTGCAGAAGCTGTCAAGCGGAAGAGGCGAATCAAAGTCTTTTCCATTTATGTGAATGTCCGGGGCTAGCTAGGGCACGACTTCGCTCCTTCGGTATGCCTTTCCTACAGCAAATTAAGGAGATCTCAGATATTGAGATAAAGGATCTGCTGTTATACTTGGGCCTCACTAAATGGATCTGAATTGGAAAAAAAAACAAAAAAGACAGCATCACGCAAGACAATGGTAGTAAAACTGTGCGGGTCTCTAATTAGGAGTATTTCAGTGGAAATATTCAACCACTTCAACAACAACACACAAGGAATACACCCCTCCGCCCTTAAAGTTTGATTCTTATCAATTTCGCGATAGCCGATAGCCTTCACTGCTGGTTTGCCTTCCTCGGTTTTGTAATGTAATTATTTTTAATATTAATATTTCATATCTGCAAATAGATATATAAAAATTTATTGATTTTGCGAACATAATTTTCTCACTGGCTTTCCTGTTTTGAAAACTTCAGTAGAACGTAATGCGCAGTGCTAGTCTTAAAAAAAATTAGTGATTGTATATTTATATATAATATTTTCTTTTCATTAAATTTGAATATATAAATTAATTTAAAATAAATAATTTTAATCAATTTCTCTAACGATTTGGCATTTTTGATTTGCGGTAAAATATTTAAATGCATGAAAACATAAAATGGCTGGTTTTTTATATTCGAAAACTGCAAAAATTCTCAAACTCCAAAAATGTCTGCGGGTAAACAAAAACAACGTTGATTGTTGTCTTAAATCTGGCCTAACTCATTTCCAATCAAATCAACACAAAAATCAAAAACCTCATTAATACACCAATCAAAAATAATCTAACCGCATCAAACAAAAAAAATTTATGTCTCGGATCTCAATGAATCCTGTATGGGCTACATACATACGCACAAACAAATGTGGAAAATTTGCAATAAAAATGGAAATTACACAAAACCAAAACTTTTGCCACTCCAAACCGAACTCCAAAATTTGCAATGCATTTTTATGAAAACTTATAACTAAAAGTGTTTGGAACCACCTCGTTCTCATTAACGGTTGAAGGTATGGGTCCATATCCGCTAAGTGATAGCACAAACCTCCTGGGTCCGACGACGAGTCTGGCTGGCAGTTCGACGTGTTACACCAACTACGGCACGAACATTCACACGCCAATGCCGGTGCGTAAGTGTCACTACGAGTACGCGTACGATCGCGATAGTTTTCGGCGGCATTCGGCGCATGGCAGGATGTCAGGTAGCGTTTAGTTGCAGTTGCAGTACCTTCACGTACACCACAAAAACAAAAACTCACTGCAAAGTCAAGAATAAGAAATGCAACACCAGCAGCAAAGAACTCATGCACACAAATAAGCACTTATGCCTACACACACACATATATATACACACACATATATACACATACACATACATACAGTACCCCACCAATAGAATCGAAACAGTGTCAAAAAGTCTAACTCATATTTTTGTTATTGTACAGGTTGTTAAATTCCATAGCTTGTGAAGTTTCGCTCCCAGAATATTTCTTTGAAATTTTTTTCGAAATAGCAAGAAAGATAAAAAAGTATCATCCTCGGTAAACCAAAAACTTATTAGCATTTATTTGAAAACAACTTTAAGAACTTTACTTGCATAGTTTTTTCTTTTTATAATCGGCGATTGCAGTTTGAAAACAACTTAGCTCGTTAGCTCAACGAGGACAGGCCACTTCAACTCAGTAACTCTCTTTCTTAAAGCAATTGAAATTGAGCTCAAAAAAGTGCGTGTGTTAATAGAAGTGAAACTTTCAAGGCTGGCAAAGAAAGAGGGAGAGACCCGAGAGAGAATAAGAGAGAGAGAAGGAATATGTATCTAAATAAATTCACAACATTTGCAGAGAATACAAATAGACAAAATTTATAAAAAACGGGGAAGGGTAGACCGGTGTAGGTAAACGCCGGACACAAACCGTGGCAACAACGCGCACTACTCCAAGCGGTTATTACCCGCACAAAATCAGGACGATTCCAGGACCGCAGCAGCGGCACACATTACCACAAGGCAATACCAATAAATTCGACGCCGGAATGGATTGCACTTTATAGTACGCACAAGCACTAGCCAGGAAGCGGAAATAAGCGCCAAAAAGTAGGCACCAAAAAAACCAAAAAAAAAAACGCAACAAAAATTGGGGCCAAAAAACGCCCCAAACAGTAGGCACCAAGGAAATATAACGCCAAAAAGTAGGCACCAAATAAATTTCCTACAAGTTTGCACCAATAAACAAACGCCAAAAAGTAGACAGTGTTATTTTTCACTAGAAATTAGCAACCACAAGAAAAAGCTCAGGAAAAATAGCCTAAAGTGCATCTCTCAGTTTCCTCTACGTTGAATCTTTTTTCTCTCTCGCGGAACGAAAATGCCGATAACGTTGCATGGCCTTGAAATTTTCAAATTTGAAGTTTCACATCTAAAATATATTCCGTGACGTTGGTCCAGATAGCAATGGCATATATGTACTTCAAACTCATCCTTCTCGATTGACGCCTCCCTCCTCTTCGTTTAATTCAGAATATGAAGCATTTTATCATCTTCACGAATACTTATGTGTACATATATCACATGGGTCTGCATTTCCGTCCTCATGCTCAGATGGCGGTACGAAGCCACTCGCAGTGGCGTAAAATTTCATGCCACTCCCTTCATTTCACGTAATATATTTCGAGCTCAAGAATGCTAGATTCACAAGGCTTGCTCTAAAACTATGGGGAAAAAGAAAGTTGTAAAGGAAACTTCGGCTGACACGTCACTTGGGAGATTCGGCAGCCGAATTCTGCATTATCATTTCACATGCATTCACACACTTGTCCAATCAGTGATTGTACAGACGGCAACGAAGTATCATTGGTTGATTTTTTTCGTATATTACCAACACAATCTCAGTTTTTTTAAACACATCCCAAGTGACGTCAGCCCATCAGCTGATTCTGTCAAATTTGCTCAGAACCGAGAAAGGCCTTTAAAAATCTCAATCCCAAGTGACGTCAGCCCATCAGCTGATTCTGCCAAATTTGTTCAGAACAGAATAAGGCCTTTAAAAATCTTTTCACCATGTTTCGAGCTAATATTTGCTTAAATAAAACCCGTATTGCATATTGAGAAACTATTTCGGTAAAGACTGAGATATGGGATGATATCTTGTGGCGAAAGGGTTAAGTTTTAGAGCAGACTTAGATAGTTACCTAAGTGAGTTGGAATAGCTGCCACTGCCAATAACGATGCAATTATGCCTAATTTTTAGAGCAGACTTAGATAGTTATTCAGTAATTCCAATTCAACATCCGGCATCTGGATTAGGTAAGTCAGAAAACGTAGCGTCAAATACGGCGTAATAAAGTGCAAGACATGTGCCTTAGGCGCTTGTTGCCCGAAGCCATGATGCTCCTAGATTTTGGACCCTAAAAAGGGAATTTATTTTTGCACTCGTTTGGTTTCTGAGCCAAATATTCTAAGAAAGCTTCAGCTTATCGAGTCTACATTTTGAAATATTCAGCACAAAATTAAGGCTCGAATTTCTTCAAGCAGTCAAAGCCTTTTATTTTAAAAATAAACATGAAACAAAGGGATCTCATAAATATTTTTGGTTTTTCGAAATCAGTTTTTATATATTTAAGTAAAGGTTGCGAAAAAACTATGCGGCTGAAAAAAATGTGTATTATTTGATTATCAAACTTTTTCCTTTTCAACTCCGTGGATCTCATGTGCACTTACCATTGCTCGGCCCACATTCGCCTTTGAGAGTTCGTTAGATTTAGCGGAAGAGTTAGTTCGTTTACGTAGTCACGACATCAAACAATCACCAGATCACCTCCCCGAACTTCACCTACATATCAGACATATTTGAGTCTATAAATCGCATGCAATGTTGCTAGCATGAAATTGGAATCTTGCATGATATTTCTTCTTTTTTGTTTTAGGGTAGAAACAATGCTACTTGCAAGTGCTTTACAAAGGAGGACATAACTCAGTTAACGCTTTTTTGAAAGTTACGGAGTCAAATTTCCTTCAAATGAGTATTGAAATTCGAAGGAAGTTTTTCTCTCTGCTACACAAACACTCTTTCACCTCCACTATTTTTGTGCTTTGGATTTATCATATTTTGATTGAATTTTTGTATTTTGTGTACTAAACGCATGCATCGTGTAGCTGCATCAGAACGCTGTTTAGAAGGCGGCCGAAATACACTCCAGGGCCGGAGCGGTGCCTCTGCGCCCCATCACCATCGTCAGCAAATACCTGTTTGCCCGAGCAGCGGGCCTTGACTGAGGAACGCCTCACCTCCTGAAACTGCCAGTGTACATTCAACGAATGCTGAACAACACCAATACCAACACTTACAACAGCATCAGCATCAGCAACAGCAACAGCCACAACAACAGTCGAAACATTCACGCCAACAGCAACAACAGCAACAGCAACAGACACAGCAGCATCATCACGTACATTGTAGCTATGATAAGGATATTGTATGTGACGACACGCAAGCGCACCTGCAACAATTGCAACAGCAACAACAACAGCATGGCGATCAATCACATATGCACCAGCCGACTCACTGTCACAGCCACATTGCTTACGCGGAACCGCTTCAACAGTCCTCCTCTACACCGACGCCACATCGCCACCAGCAGCAACGCAAGCACAGCCACAGTCATAGTCCACACCATAGCCGCCATACGTCGCCGCACAGCCATCACTCGCATAGCCAGCACTCGTCACCGCATCAATCGCATCATCATATGCATGAATCCGATTCACTTACGCGCTCCTCACTCACGCATCCACCACGTCCCTCGGCCAACACACAATCCTCATCCTCCCATCAACATCATCATCACAATCATCGGCGTCGACGATCACGCCACAGTCATCAGCAATACAATGTGGGTGAAAATAGGAACGCAGTAGACGCAGGCGGTAGCGCAAACTCAAGCTTACACGGCGCACACGGTCACAGCCAACAGGGAGAGCAACGCTCCTCTTCGCGACATCACGGCCATACTCACAGCAGTAGCTGCACAAAGCGGCATCGATCGGCTACCGATATTTCGAGCACGTCCCTCAATACTTGCCATGATCCAGCCTGCGTGGATCGTGAAGTGCAGGATATTCTGGTGCGCAAGACTTGTTGCAACACATCTCGTACGGAATTGGCACAATATTTCGCGGAGGATCTTTATGGCTCAACACGCCGCCCATCGTCGTGTTGCACTTCTTCGGATTATTGCTATCAAACAGACTCAACTAGTTTGTATGGTTCACGTTCATCGCTTAGTCGTAACAATTCCATTAAGTCTGCATCGGTAGCGTTGCGTAAGCGCCGATTACACCAGCGACAGCCTAGCTACACCTCAATATCTTTGCGCGGCTTAAGTACTGGTCGTATCAGCAGCCACCCCGGCTCGCTCACTTCTGTTTTTGATCGTGCCAAGCAAATGGGTATCGATGCCGCTGATTTGGAAAAGCGTGGCAGTGGTGGAAAAATTGTGGTTTCGCCCTCGAAAGTGACCATTGAAAGGCAGACTTCAAAGGACGCATTGAGTAACGATCTGCCAGGATATGCGTGTTCTCCTTCACCGATTCGCTGGAGCTTCTTAGCAGATGGTAAATCGCCCACTGAGCTCGATCGATCTGGCGAAGGGGATAGCAAGGATCCATGGGCTTCCGCTGATGAGCAAACGCGTGAGCTAAAACAACCCAAATGCGAACATCGTAGCGATCATCGTTCTTACACTATGCAACACACTAGTCGAAAGTACTCACATGACGATCGCCCAAGCACGTCAGCAGCAGCGGCTCGAAAATGTCGAGAGAGCCCTTTTAACTGTGATTTTGAGGAGTCTTCAACGACGGTGCTATTCCATCAGGAGGCCGACTCCTTTAACAATTGTTGCAACAATTACATCCAATGTAATACCTACCTCGATCAGGATCTGCAAATCACCAGTGAGGACATACACCAATACCTCTCCAAAGGCAACCAGCAATCCAGTGACGTGCTAAACAACTCGAAAAATTATCCATTCCAGCCGAGCAATGCCTTGGAATTTCAATATAAAAACAACTTCGCCAATAACAATACCGGTGCCGCCTCATCAGAAGGTGGCGACAGTGTTCGCGGGTTCGAAGTGTGTTTCCGACGTAATTCCAGCAAGGAGACAAACCTAAATCAGAACTCCGCTGCTGGTGGCGCCGGTGTTGCGAGTCAAGATGCAGAACGGCCCGAATGTGCAGCCTCCTCATACAGCAGCACACCGCTTTCGCCCACCAACATCAACCTCTCGTCCAGCACCAACAACATCAATATCGTTTTCGGAAACTACACTGAACGCAACGCCAATGAAGTAAAATTTATCAATACGACACGCGGCGGTGATGGAGTCGCGGTCTCAACTGAAGCTCATCATAGCGGTTACTTACCATACACCTACCCAAGCTACGACTACACAAACATGTCGGCGAACTCACTTTTCGACAAGCCATTGGGCATTGGCGAACTACCTAAAGACTTCACACGCACTGCTGGCAGTGCTGCAGAAGTGGAGGACGGAGCAGTCGGAGGATGCATTGGCACTTCGTGCGGCTCGCCAACCGTCACTGCGACAAGCGAAGAGCAACACTCCTCTCTGCTACAATCACCCGTGCTCACAGGTGTTTCATTCGAGTCGTTTGATGCTGCATCCGATCATAACTTGATCTCCTGCCGTGGAAGCTGTCAATTTTCGCCTACACCCCTCTCACCATTATCGCCCGCTTCACCAGCGTCCTCAGTATGTCTGTCGGCCTCTATAAATCCTGCGGCGGCGTCATATGTAAACACACACCACCCACACTTCCACTATCAGCCGCATGAAGACGATCGACAGCACTCACCCAACCGTGCACGCCGCCATTATCACCATCACGCTCAATATCATCACCATCATTTCACCGAAAGCTTTAAAATCAGTAATGCACTAAAAAAGGTGCGCAAGCGTGCACGCAAATACACCGATTTCCTACGCAAAAAGTGAACAAGCGATCGAACGATTCGGCCATCGGTGTCACCGAAGTGATGATGATCACGAACGAACGGGCATCGATCGGATCGTTTGATAGAAGTGAACAGCAAACGCAATTTTTTATGTGTATACGTCTCTTTTGTGTAGATTCTCCATACTTCGGCAGAAGATACGTGGTGGTGGCACTCAACCGACGCGCCTTTAGTTTGGACGAAGCTGGCAATTGAAGCAGCGAAAAACAGCGCAAGAATGACGAAGCTTTTCACAGTGCTTGGCATTGGATGGTGTACTTGTGTGTGTATATAGGATATTTAGTGAAAAGTGCGAGAGAGTAGACAACGACTTCAAGCGCGTCCAGCGGCCAAATCCTAAACACAACTACAACAGCAGCAATACATATGCACGAGTGTATTTGTAAGAGACAAGCTATTCATTCATCCAACGCATGTATTCACATAATTACGTATAAGTAGTATTTAGTAACATAACCTCAAATTCAAACAATGCATTTGAGGTGCACAATCAAACCTAAAGGTACTCGATAGTTGAGTCGAGACGAGCGAGCGTTGCGCGTTTAATGGAACGTTAATACACACATGCATACATGCGTATGTATGTATGTATGGAATAAGAAAAGACAAAACATAGAAAACACATTCAATCTTGAAAAGCAATAAAGAGCCAAAAGCTATACTAGCGAGTAATGAGAACAGAAGATGAGTTAAAGTATGTCGCATGCCGAATCTTCTGGTGAAAAAACAATGGTCGTATTAGGAGAATGTTAAATCGTTATATTGAAATGTACTAAATATTGAAGCATAAGCGGGCGTAAATTATTTACTTTGTTCACTGCCAAAATAAAATACATACATACATATATTTAGAAACAAAAGTGCGAATGCAAGCAAAAGCAAAGTGTGGGGAAATTTCGATGAGAAATGCAGAAGTGCAGAAGTGCGGCTACACCACACTTAATGTCAAATTCAGAATGCACACGAGTTCAGAGGTGACATTAGAAGTGCTGTGTGGGTTGGGGGCGTGCCTTGTCACGCGCTACCACTGAGAACAAATGAATAAAATTCATGCTTACACACACACACACACACGCACATGTACTCATAGTGATAGCACACAGCAACATACACTCACAGGCATCTAATCACAAAAAGCAGAACCTACGACTGTTTTGAAAACTAATTTAAAAAAGTAACAAAACCAAAAACAAAAAAAAAGAACAATCGAAAATATAAATAAGTAAAAGTAAATGCGAAATTGTGACACAACGACTATTTTAATTAATGATAAATACATTACATAAGGCAAGCAAATGAATACAAAAGAGTAACGTAAATAAATTTGTATTAGGAAATGAGAGAAAAAAACAACAACAAAAACAAACACAAAAATATATATACATACATATAAATAATTAATTGAAGAAGAGCGTACTTTCCAATTATATCAAAAACAAAAACTAGACAAAAAAGAATTTAAATTATATAGCAAAAAGCGCAGAAGGGCAGTTAAGAAAAAAGAAAAAATAAATAAAAACCAAAAACCAAAAACCAGTTGACACACAAAAACAAAGAATTAAACAACAAAAGCAAGATTCACTGCAGTATTCGTAAAATATGTTAAAGTGCACATTGATTTTAAACTGAACTAAAAAATTAAGTACTAGAATCCACCACTCCAAGACCAATTAATAAAGCAAACACACACACACACTCACACTCACTCGGAAATACTTAGCCCACAAAGCTTTGCAGAATTCCGCAGCTCAGCCCATTACAAGAAACGTACCACTTTGTATGTCACTGTTTACTAGTGCCTAAGAAGGTCCATAAAAAATTTTTCTATACTTTTTTGCGCATAACTCATTTTTCAGCTCCACAATTCCATGCAAATGCATTCTCCATGAAAAATAGTAGTAAATCCAACTAATTCATAAAGAAAATTGTAGTTTAAGCTGCGTAACAAACGAGAGCAAACACCCCTACAAACACACACACACACGCGCGCCATACAGAGAACACCGCTAGGCATAAGTTCAATTGAAGCGAAAGCGTAGGCAGGCAACTGAATAGAGAGCAACAAATACATAGTAGTTATGTATGGTAACAAAAAAATGTGAGGCGCATAATGAAAGTCAGCAGCAAACCGACTTGAGAGCTAGACACTATTTTTTGACTGTTAATCCTCACAAAGTATGGGCGAACGATTGATGCTATTTTTAAAATCAACTCTGTTCTGACTATAGTCGGAAGCTATAATTTTCAATAAGCCTATAGGTGATTATTACACACACACATACATTTGTAAAATATAAAAATAAAGTATGAATAGTTATTAGAAAGCAAATCCCGCAAAGTGTGGAGCAAATGGGTGAGACACATGCAAGTACATTTATTGAAGTTTCTCAACTGTTACGGTGATCATTAACCCATACCTGTTATTTGTGGTTATTGGCATACATGCCTACCATACATACCTACACACAAATTATTTACGTTCCTGCACACATCATTCAGCCCATCATTTTTAGTTCTGAAATATCGATTTTGTAGAAACGCAAAAAAGCAAATCTTGTTACGGTTATTTGCGATTTAATCTGAATTTAGGCAACTAAATACGAATTTGGCACTTTTATAGTATGCAACTCTGTAGTCCAGTATCTCAGCAGCTTGGTTTCCGTGAAGTGCACAGCTACACCAATTAAAACTAAAATAAATCAAATCCTCAACCAAAATTACTCCTGCAAGAGAATATTTCTAGCTGCATAGAACTGGTGGAAAGCCTTCGATGCGCACTAACAGGTCACACTCCGATCATATCGTCACCCTCCGCATAATCTTAGAACAAATCAATGAGTGACAGTCGGATATTCATGCTTGTTTTATCGATTTTAGCACGGCATTTGACAGCATCGATCGAAATCTAAATCGAAAAATCTAATTGAATTTCATTGCGTTCTAAAGACCTACCGGGCATACGTGATAAACGACTCTCGGATGCGTTGCGCCCAAAATCTGTTGTAAAACAAGGATATCTCATTAGTAGAGCTGTGATAGTCATGCAAAATAAAACGCCAAAATACGCAAGAAAAAATGAAAAAAAAGACAAATTGTGCACGAAAATATGTACGAAAACATGCAAAAAAAGCTCAAAATAATATTCGAAAATGTCTCAAAAATACCGAAAATGCAAAAAGGAAGCAGGAAGGCGCGTTCATTAAAGGTGGTGGCAATAGACCAACAACAATGTACTGCACGTTTGATTGTCAAAGCAAATTATCGAGAAACTATCATAGAAAACAAATAATAAATTCGCCTTGTTTCATTCTGAGCTGACAGCCGCACGGACACGGCGAGAGAAAAACAACAACTCAGCTAATTTACCAACACTACCACCAGTAGCAGTCATCTTAAGGCAGCAAGTTGTCTGGCTAATGTTAATCAATTTATTTTCACTCCTTGTTTTATTTCCAATCAAATCCCTACTAGGAGAGGCAACTGAAAAGTTCGCGCCCTAAGGTAAAGGATGGTTAAGTTTTAAGGGCCGGTGTTAATTTTGAATCAAATACAATTTTTTAGGAAATTGTTGTCATTTCTCTTTATTATGATAATATTTTTATGGCTCAATTGTGTATAGAACAAAATATCGGCCAAATGGCCACCGCGGTCTCGGCGGCACACCTCCATCCGATGGTTCAAATTTTCGATGACGCTGAGGCATAATTGAGGTTCTATGCCGTTAATGTGCCGAATTATCTCATCCTTTAGCTCTTGAATTGTTGCTGGCTTATCGACGTACACCTTTTCTTTCAAATAACCTCAAAGAAAGAAGTCAAACGGTGTCAAATCACATGATCTTGGCGACCAATTGACATCGCCGCGACGTGAGATTATTTGGCCATCAAATTTTTCGTGGGAATTCCAATTCAACGCAGCTCTTGTGATGTCGTCCAGGGGTTTATTGCCAATCCGCTTCCATTTGCGACGTCGTACATCCAGGACGATTGGTATTTCGTAAAGTCGGTGATGTTTGTCGATGCCTGCCAAGAAGCGGCATATTTTCTTTTCACTTCCTTTTTTCTTTCATTTTCATGTTTAATGCATTTCTGGTGCCATTGAGACAAGAAGCGTCCCAAGTAGCGGAGTCCCATAAAGTGCGCGAGGTTTCATTTAGAAAGTTTTACACAGAATCGGGGTATATCCCCCAACAAAAACAATGCGTGTACGAGCAAGTGAACGTGAATTTTAGTAAATTTTATGCCTGAAGACCTGCTTAGCCTATGCCGTTGAGCATCAACCGCTTTCCAATAACAGCGCCTAATTCCGAGAATCACCTCAATAACCACCTCAAGCTTCGTTTCGATTCGAATTCAAAAATCCAATTCAGAACTTTTTCGTTTCTACGCGTAATAGTTTATGCTCGATTATTGCTACTTCTGTTTATATGTATGTAATTATGTATGAAATTAATATTTTTAAGAGATTGCAAAAAATATTCTAAATAACGATAATGTGTATGTATATTTATAATAAGTAAATGTGTAGAGATGTTAGTCAACTTCAGTTGTAAATCGATAGGAATTTAAAATGATGCAATTTTTTAATACCAATTCAGCAAATCATATGCAGATAGATAACGGTAAATGCAAAAAACCAAACACACAAAACAAAAAACAAAAACAAAAAAAGCAAATGTTAGTGGAAATAAAAACAACAAATGTTACAAAATATGCATGCGAAAAAAGGTAAAATTAAGCGATTAAATAAAAAAGTAAAGGAAAAACTTAATTTACAAAATTAAAAAATTAATAATTACTACTAATTTACAAAATTAAGTATTAAATTTAATTAATTAATTATAGCAAATAATTTTTCAGCCAAACAAAGGAGAATAATTTTTTTAAATACATAATTATTTTTAAGCTGATTTTCTAAGAATGAAAATAAATAAAGCACATAAATATGTACATATGTATTTATGTACTCCCAATCCGCGTGGCATGTAACAACACACACACACATACACACACTCACACTCTTATATAAACGCAAATGCATTCCGAAGACACTTTTATGCGCTTTAAGGCAAATACACAGCACATTTCGCGCTCATCACACGGCAGTTTTACGCTACAAAGTTCCTATAATTTTAAATGAATACTGCAAATGATTTCTCTTCATTCATTTTCAAATGCGTAATGCAACAAATATGCCATGCTACGGTAATACTCAAACTTGTCACTCATGCGAACACTCGCACTCACACACTCACTCTCCCACACACACACACACATGCCACGTCACACAACTAAAGGCACTTCCCGCAATTGAATTAAGGATTTCGCGTTTGCAATCGGTGTGCATTTTTTAAGTAAATTTTTGTATAAATACGACTACTGTCTTCCATTAAAAAGAAAGAGAGAAAGAAGGACAAAATCAACAAAAAACAGTTTAAGCAAATTTTTCTTTGACCAAGCAATTCGTTGTTGTATGTTTCTCACTTTTGCATTTCTTTGTATACACGCACGGATGTGCGTATTTTACTTAAGTTGAGAATAAAACGAAAATAACAAAAACAAACAACAAATAATAGTAATCGTAAGCAGAATTTGCCCCAAATAGAAAGCATGAAAACACAAATACAAGAAATAAAGATTAAAGATTAAAAATTAAAAAGGAAAAATGAAGACAGAAAAACAAAAAAATTCAAATCGAATGTACCTTGTGCGAAATATACTGTATGTAAATATGAAGTTAAAAAATTAAATAAATTTATAAATAGTGGCAACAATAATCGTAGCTATTAACAAATAATAAAATTAATAGGCAAAAAATTGTAATAAAACGAAAAATAGAGGAATAAAAAATATTAAAAAAGAAAAATTAAAATGCAACAACATTAGCGCCATAGTTAACCAGAAAAAAGAAGCAACAATAACACAATGAAAATAAAATAAACAAAAACAAAAAAAAAACATAGTAAAATGACATTAACGTATGTAATTAGCCTAAAATGAAATAAATACAAACTAAAAAAAAAGCAAAAAGCAGAAAACAGAAAACCGATTATCAAAAGCAAGCAAAGGCCGAACTTAAGCAGAGAAACATAACTCTAATCGTATTTATAATGGTTTAAGCCATTTCGTATATAGTTAAAATTTTCAATGCACTGCCAAAAAAGGTTTTTAAAGTGAAAATAGCGACAACAATGTTATGTTCTTTTTGTACATATTGAAACAACAAAAAAAAAAACAACAATATTACATCAAATGAAAAACAAGACAAAATTAAAAAAAAATAATAATTAAAATACCTACTAATCACTATCACAGTGAAAATAGCGCGTAACGGTATAATTTTATTGCACTTGGAAAAGTTAAAAAAATATACATAATGATATAGTTACATAAATATCTACTAATAAAAGACGAAGCGTAAGTAATGTTAGACTTTTTTTTCTAATTTCCGCCAATATTTTGAAATATTTGATTTGAGTAAATAGATTTGGAATACGAAATACTGTAAGCCTATACCTACTCATACATATGAATATTTTTTAGTTTACTCATAATTTTTACTATGTTTTCTGTTGGAGTAAAGAATTTGCGGAGAGCATGACCTAGCCAATAGGCTTGCTTTATTTCAATTCTACGCGCAAAGGCATTATAAAACTTCCAAAGCTCAGTATTTCAACGCTTGCGGTATTCGCTAGCGCGCAGAGAATACAACAACATCAGACTCATTTGATGTTGTAATGCATCAAACATAGAGAAGCCAGGCTGCTGTGACAGATGTTGTTGTATGTAACGTATGTTTGTTTTTGTTAGCATGCGCCAACAATTGTAAGCTCTCACAGCACATGTATGCTGAGATGGCACCTGAGCGGGCGAACAGTTTTGCAGTTCGTTTGTTTTCATTAGATTACAGTAAAACGCATGTTAGAGAATCACTCGCGGCGCGATGCGATGCCTCCCAATTCTGACAAAACCTAATGGTCTCTCTCCACCGTATATGTTAAGCGGAATTTGTAAATTACTCTTCTTATTTTCGGAAGTAGCTTTAAAATTGGCAAGTCAATGGCATCTTTCTATTGTCTTTTTACAGGTTTTTCCCAAAACCTTACTGTACTGTGAATATCCGATTGGAGGAGAAGTTGCAGGATCTAAAGCCACACTGGTAAAGGTCAAACAGTTCATTGACGGCACTACTTAAACTTTAACATAGAATACTTGATAGGCATAGGCTCCATCGCCGCAATGTTTGGAACCCTGATTAGGCGATGGATTGGGTAGAGTTGAGACCTGCTAGTAATTGTTATTAGTACTTTGTATGGTCGGGTAATAGAACATCCCGACTTTGTTGTCCACAACAGGTGATACTTAATCTCGTATATGTAATTCACTGCAGAAATACACAGAATGTGACGGGATGGCTTCACTAAAGCTATCTCATTTTTTCTGCTGTAGAGCAAGACCGTATTTTTACGGTTGAAAATGCGGCTGTATCACGTCTGTCGCTGATCACAGTGGGTGTACTTCTGGTAGCAACCATGACCTATATGGAATTGTGTTAGCTGGAAGTTATGCTTCAATACAATAGCTTCGACTTAACCATCCTCCGATGTTTGGGATTAGCGTACAGACCCCCTTTCCCTTTGGCGAGTTTTTCCAACATTCTTGCTATTTTAGTAAGGATGCAGCCTTCTCTTTATCTATGATCCCTGATATGTTAGTGTGACACTACTCCTTTCGCATGTACACTATCGCTCGTTCTTTCGTCTTATCAACTATCGATGGGTTCACGCCTGGAATCACCATTTCAGCTTCACTGAGGTGGCTGTGTAAGCACTTATAGGGTGGGCCATGTAAAATTTGCTCTTTCACCCTCAGTGCGCAAAGTTTGTGAAAATTCACGTAGGGTCGCTCTTCTATATGTGTTACCACCAAGGACTTCGCTCATACTGGTGCTGCATACAGTTCAAGGCTTCACATGGATTGATTGCTATATCTCACATTCCTGCTTTACCCAAAAACTACATAACAAGATTTTTTCTAGAGCGTAGTCAATTCATCACTGGAGTACATTTAGCGTAGTGCTCATTACTGGGCGATAGAAGTCAACCCAGCGCTCTCTTGTCCTTACCACCGTAGCCGAGTGAGTTTGTGTGTGACTACCATTTCGGTAGCATGAAATATCAAATATGAGCCTTATTTTTTTAAGCAGTTTTATTAACCCTTTAATGTCAAATGTTGCTTATAGGCAACATTATATATTTCTACGCGTAGTTTCTATAGTTGTTGTTATTTTTGCTAACGGTTTTTTTTTTACAGTAGCTAATGTGTGTGGGCATTTTCTTGATAATTTATATTTAGAAAAGCTTAACAGGTGTTCATTTGAGAGCTAGTTGAAGTGGTGTGCTGCCGTGTGAAAAAAATATTTTTAAACGCGCCCACTTTAATTCTGACATTAAAGGGTTAAACCTTTTGACTTATACAAATAATATTCTTCAAAATAGGACCCTTGAGCGTTAATACACCTCTGGTAGCGGTCCTTCCACTGCAGGAAACTTTTTTTAAACTCATCCGTCGGAATCGCTTTAATTCGGCTGTCACAGTTTTTTGGATCGCCTCGATGGTGCATTTCAAGTTTTCCGGTCACGGTTTCCCGCACATTGTAATAAGTTAAATTTAACTCTTCACTGATCTCACGTAGACTAGCACGACGGTCAATGTTACAAAATTCACGAACCCGGTTCACATCGTCGTCTATTTGCGTCGTCGAAGGCCTTCCAGATTGCTGTTCGTCTTCGACGTCCTCCCGGCCTTCCTTGAACGACTTGTGCCACCGTTTTACCTGGGCACTGGACAGAGATTGGTCCCCGTAAGCCTCCTTGAGTAGCCAATGGTTTCGGTACTAGTTTTGTTTAGCTTTACGCAAAATTTGATCGAGTAAGTTGCTCCAACGATCGCTGCATTTTCGCCACTGCAAAATCCTAACACACTTTTCAAACAGCTTTCACGCGCGGAACGATGTTGACTGCACCGCTGTTGCCCAGCGAACTGGGACCGGTTTCTAGTGGAAGGGAAAGGTCCAACGATCATTTTCCCCCACCAGCCGATTCGGTTGATCGCTTGGCAGACGCTCCGCGCGGGAAGGCTCATTACTTTTCAATAAAACCCTGTATTTTGTGGTAACATGTCACACATAACAATCCATTTATTTTCTATAACATTTTCAAACTCGCAGCCACATTTTCACGGATCTTTACTCTATAACCTTTCGCATGTCTATTGTGATACCACTGGAGCTTATCCTTACCCTACGTGTTCCTTTTCAAACCATCCGGTAGCTTTAATAAACGAGCAGAGCTTCGTTAGTTTTAGATGCGTTATGTCCGCTACATCGGTTAAAATTGCCGTATCAAGAGTGTGCAGCCTCCTCATAGCTAAGCTTTCATACCCACATAAAACGTGTCTGACTGTTTCCTCTTCTTTTGTATTAAGACAGCTTCTAGAGAAATCGAAGTACGGGAGTCCTAACCTTCTAGCGTGGCTGCCTATTAAACAATGACCAGATAATACCCCTATCATTTTTCTTAGCTTCTCTGTTAAATCTTAACAAGATTTTCGATCGACCGCTATTCCATTTCGGGCAAGTCTGTCTACTTAGTTCGCATGTTGTGAAGTATTGCCAACTTGTGAGATTTTGCCAACCTTTTTAATGGTTTCCCTATCTATAAGTAATTTACAAGTGGCTGTATGCATGGGTATCAGCGTCTTCTCCGTTTGGAGATCGAGCGTTGTACCGGTTCGAGCTAGTTCATCTGCCTTGCAGCTCCCTACTATATGCCTGTGGCCTGGCACCGAAATAAGGTGCACTTTGTAGTATTTTGATATGACATTTAGAAGTTTAAAATATTCTATAACTATTTTTGATGAGTGTGTTTTAGATTCTCGCGCTTTTATTGCCGCTTGACTGTCCGAGTATGTGAAGACTTCATTTGTGGATAATACTCTCGTTTTTTTTACCGTAAGTCCCCCTATTTCCATCAGCGGGCAGTTGTAGCAGCACTTAATGATTCACAGACATAACCAGGACCATAACAGATTCCAAGATCTCGCATTGATATTTATAAATATTTCATTTTATGCGGAAATTTTATTTAGTTATTTTTTTGTATTTCTTTTTTGTTATTTTAGTCCTTTGAGTTGACGCTGTTACATTTAGCAGCTTGCATTTTTTCGGTTTACTTGGAACTCATTTCCACTACCCGTTTTTTCTATAAAATAGTATATAATAAATAGTTAATTGAAGCAGAAATTTAAATTAGAAAATTACGTAAGTAGGAACATGAAATCAAAACCAAATGTTAACACTGACAAGTAAAATTTTAAAATAATTGCATTGGAATATTTCAATAAAAAAATATTCGAAATAATTGAAAATCGACTCCTACAGCATCGACTGGTTGAAGTTTTCATTGTGGTACAGCTAAGCTGCAAAAGTGATTTTTTTCCATGAAGCTTTCAAAAAGGGCTTTGACATTTGCATTTATGAAACATTTAACGAACACTTCAATTACTGAATTCCAATTCAATTCCACGCAAATTCACCTATCCAACTACCAGATTTCTATTTACTTTCCAGCCCGCAGCCGCTTGCGTGCATAGCTGGGCGACTGTGAACACCTGACTAGGCTATGCTGTGTGTTATTCTAAATGTACATAACAAAAAAACAAAAACAAAAATAAAGAACAAAAATAAAAATAAAAACAAAAACAAACACGAAATCATTATTTTACGATTAAGACATTCGAGTTGGTTGAATTGAAAGACATACATATACATACATATATATACTCGTATATATGTATATACATATTAATAGAAAAAAAACATTGCAGACACAACAATTTTTAATGTTCATCAAAACATAAACGTACTCGTATTTAAGTTTAAGTAATTCAAATGAACACAAAATTATTTAACTAATAAAAGTAATAAAAAATACCTTATAGAAATATGAAAAAATATAAAGAGAAAATTAAAAATACAAGCAACCAAAGTTCATGCACCGTTCACAGAGTTGCATGAAGAGGAAAACTGCAGAAAATAGTTGAAAAAATAAATGAAAAACAAAACAGAATAACGTCAAAAAATAACGAAATGTAAAACTCGCGACGATGTGGTCAATACAATACAAAAAAGATAAATAAATTACTTAGGTCAAGAAAAATCATGGCTGCAAATCCAAACACAGGCATCCCAATGGTTCTCGAAAGGCCCCAAGTTTTTCATTTCCTCTGAATTCGCACTTCCAACTCACCACAGTTTTTGTACGTAATTCATTTGCAGCTATTCAATGAGTTCATATTTTTAATTTTTTTATTTTCTTAGAATTTTCGCAAACAAAAAATATGTAATTCTTTCGAACCAGCGCCTTCATTTATACCAGCTGAACGTGCAATAAGAACATTAGCAAAACAACAACAATATAAATAAATGCATATACCCAAATCCAAATAACGATTTAAAGCAAAAAAAAACAAACATTATTAAAAAATAATATTAAAAAATGTAATTGAAATGCGGGAAAAAACCAGTTAATACAGTGACTTTAATAAAATCATAAACAATTAATTATATAAATTTAATTTATTTATTTTTAGGCATAACAAATAATATTAATTAGTAACGAAATGAAAACAAAAAAAAACAACAAAAACATTATTATGAATACATATAAATAAAATTACAATATATGAAAATAAATTATATAAAAATTGCTCAATTTAGCAAGAACTTTAAACGAGTAAAGAAATGAAAGAAGATAAATAAAATAAATAAAAATACGTTAAGAACAATTTCATTCAAGTTTTTCATTGTTTTGGTTGGTGAACGGAAGTGACCAATTTTGATGAATTTCATATTAGATATAGAAGTGCATATTAATACTTTTTTTTTGTCGCGACAACTAGCAAGTGCAGCACTCAGACATGAATTAAGTCCATTGTACTACACTTGAATTCCCTTATAATATTCTTTTAAACTACCCGGTCTCCGAAGAAACCTGAGTAGATCCTGTGGTGCCAAGGAGCCAAGATGGTCGCTTCTTAACACATCAGTGTCAAAGACCTCAAACCTGATTCGAGCGAAGGCGGGGCAGACGCACAGGAAGTGCGTATTAATACTTATGCCCGAATTCTGTAAGCGAATCTCATCTCAAGTCACTAAAATTGAGATTATAAATTAGTGACTCTTTTTGTGACTTGAGACGGTTTTGCTATTCAGTAAGGGAAAGTCACAAGAATTTCACCAAATATCATGGTGAAAATAAGTAGAGAAAAATTCACTTATCTATTCCATATGTAATGGAATTTTTTAAACTCATTTATCAAAAGAAATTCTTCATCAAAAACATTAAAAATATGAATATTACTAAGCTCATACAAAATAACGTTTTTAATTTCTGTTTTATAAACGTTTTACCTGAATCGGTTTATCAACAATTCAATTGAGACAAATAAAATTAATAATCGATAAATGTTGAATTGCATCTCTATATACATTCCGTTGAAATGAACGAGCTGGGAATTCCGCTCAAACTTGTCAAGTGGTTTGAGATCTTGAATAAGTTCCCAGCAGAAGGATTTCGGGAATCTAAAAAACCTCCTGAAAACGTCTTCTTCCAGAAGGAATGGGTCTTCCACGGTGCTTAATCTTGCCGGAATCCATCCACGCACATTTCTAAAACGTCAATAAATACACAATTATTCGTGCTCTTAAGAAATTTTTACCCAAAACATATTACTTCGCTTCATTTACGCACTTTTTTTGCAATACAAATAAAATAATTAATTCCTCTTTCATATTTTTCGTTTAGTGAGCTGCTCAGAAGTAGATCACTAATTAGTGACTTTTTTTTTTGAGACTAATGACGTGAGATTGGTTACTGAATTGCAACTAGTCTCAAAATCAAATTTCACCACGAAAAGTCTCAATTAGTGACTTGAGACTGCTTACGGAATTCGGGCATTAGTCTTGCCATAAATTCGGCATTGCCTGTCGAAGACCTCACAGAAATTTGAAAAGTTTTAATGATTTTTTGTTTGAGCAACGACGTCAACACAAATGGAAACAGTGCGTGCTGCAATAGCTGAATGGCCTTATCGTTTGAAGGCTTGTGTAACGGCAAATGGGGACCATTTCGAATGAAAATGTTACATTTTTTTTAAGTGAAACTTCGTAGGCGTCGATGGAGGGGAGAGCATGGAGATTAAAATTTCAAGGCCATGCAACGTTTTGGGCATTTTTGCTCCGCGAGAGAGAAAAAGCTATAACGTAGAGGAAAAGGAGAGAGAGAGCTATACCTTATATATATCTTAGATACACTTTAGACTATTTTTCCTGAGTTTTTTCTCGTGGTTGCTAATTTCTAGTTAGAAATAACACTGCCTACTTTTTGGCGCAAACTTGTAGGAAATATATTTTTGGTGCCTACTTTTTGGCGCTTGTTTCCGTTTCCTGGCTAGTGCTTGTGCGTACTATAAAGTGCAATCCATTCCGGCGTCGGATTTATTGGTATTGCCTTGCTGTAATTTGTGCCGTTGCTGCGGTCCTGGAATCGCTGCGTTTGTGCGGGTGATAAACGTTCGGAGTAGTGCGCGTTGTTGGCACGATTTGTGTCGGGCGTTTACCTACACCGGTCGATCCTTGTCCGTTTTTTGTAAATTTTGTCCATTTGTATTCCCTGCTAATGTTGTTAATTTATTTAGATATGTATTCTTTCTCTCTCTCTCTTTCTCTCTCTCTCTCATTCTCTCTCGGGTCGCTCCCTCTTTCTTTGTTTGCCTTGAAAGTTTCACTTCTGTTATGTGTACTACGCTACACGCACTTTTTTTTAATATTTACACGACAGTAAAACAAGTATTATAGTTTCATATCTTTAACGGATCTAACTTGTAACAGAACTTATGGCAGGACTAAGTACATAATTACACAGAAATATGCAAAAAAAAATAACGTTAGAAGGATTCGTACACCGTTTGGCCCTTTGTAAAGTTTATAAATTATCAAATAATAAGCGTCTTCGACTTGCCACTTCTCTGCTCGCTACGTTTGGGATCTGCTCGCTTGACGAAGCCATATTCGCTAGCGGTGAATCTTACTCGATAACTTTGTTGTTGCTTTAGCAGGCAAATTTTTCATGAAGTTAATCCAGCATAGAGATAGTTAGTGGGGAAATGGCGAATAGGAGAGGCCCTATATTTTTACTATTTTACAACGGGATTCAACCATTTTGCATACTTTCAGTTACCAGTTCTTAGTGTTGCCAAATTATATGCAACTTGGATTCAAGAAAAATCGTTTGTTTTATTCACTACTTAATAGGTGGGTGGTTCATGAATCGAAAGCAGTAATTGTTTCAAGCTTCATTTTGAAAAGAGGATGTGAATTGTTTTTGTGGAATAATCTTCCTTGTTAAGTGGAATAATCCTGCAAAAATATCTTTTTCTCACTTAGAAGCTATCTTCTGTTGAAATTTACGTTTTTTCTTAAGTAGATACTATAAATAAAAAAAAAATATATTTTGCATGGCAAAATTCTGCTGTTATAATTTGAGTTTTTGTTTTTTGCTAACTAAATTAACGCATTTCTCACTCACCAAACTAATGAGGAACGCATATTTTACTCCAGTATAATACTAACGTTTGAGCTGCCTAAAATCTAATCTCAGAAGAACAAAGTGCAATATTGCAGTTAAAGAAATAATGCTTTTAAATATAAATATTGTTGTATGTATGTATGCCTCTTAGTTTTGTAACTGAGTCAAAATTAAATACAAACAATGTATTCATATCGAACAAAAGGTCAGCTGATTTATTTTCTCCTTAAAATAAATGCAATGCATGTATTAAATAAGGAAAGAATCCTTATATAAAACTGCTCTGATTTTCATTGCCTTTATTCTCTATTGTTTTTATTTCTGTCTCTCACAATACTACAATATTTTGAAGCAACGACGCTTAGTGTCAAGCACGTTTTTACCTTTGTTGGTGTTCTGTGTGCAATTTCATTGGATTGTACGCTGAGAGCAAAGTTCTCGTTGAGTTCTCTGTATTGAGTTCTCTGTATTGCAGTACCATGTTAAATGAGCAAATCACTTCAAACCAGACCTGCAAAAGAACATTAGAAAATGTAAAGAATGACGTGGAAACCAACTACAAAAAATAACCAACTTGAGTTGATATAACCGCTATGAATTAAGGGGTTAGGGTAGTCAGAATTTTCAAAAAACATTTTTTTTTGCATTTTCTTAAAGTATAATATCTTTAAAATATTGTATGAAAATTTCAAGTGAAACCGACGACTCATGCCTGATCGAAGGATCAAAAATTTCAATTTTTTTAATTTTAAGAATTTTAATTGAATTTTAATTTTTTTCTCGAAAATCTGAAAAATATTTCCTGAGGTCACCATATTGTTAATTTTGAAAAAAAAAAGATTCGACCAGCACAAGATTATCTATTAATAAATTTAATTTCTCTTGTCCGATTGATTTTAGATGAATCCCCAAGGACTTGTAATGATCACCGCAAGGGAGTTGTGGCGAAATGGGTTCCACATAAACAGCGATAATTTTTTTAATTATATTTTTTTTTTCGAAATTTTTCTAAAGTAAAGTCGAAACATGAAACATATTAATGCTATGTTTTTATTTTTGTAAAATAAAGCAATTCACTAGCAAAAAAAAATTATTGATAATCATTATTTTTTCTAGGTCTCTGACCACCACTAATCCCTTAAAAGCGCATATGTAGCTGTTTGTGATCAGATTAATAATTTTGTAAATTAAAAAAAAGATATACTGCAGTGTATGGACTGCTGGAAAGTACTTGCAAAACTCCAACTAAACATCAAACTGCTGGATACCCAAATCAAACCAAGGCGCATCCATGCAAGGTGATAGCAGCAGGATTGCTGTTTTGTGTTTCTTCTTGCGATTTATCAAAATAATCTTCTTAGTTGCCGTTTCGCTTATTTGTTTACACTCAGATTGAAATTTTGACTCTGAAACCTACCAAATAGCATAAACAAAGTACGTGCAAAAATAAAATGGCATGTAAATTTTGTTATTCTACCACTGTCACCACCTTGTATGGATTTGTTATATCCAAAACATGCGCGCTCGTTTTGTTTTTGTAAAACTCGTAGGCCTAACTCACTCACCAATGCTTACTGCTAATGCTAAGAAATGATCTTACAAAGGCAGGAATAGGCGTGTGTAGGAAAATGAAATTTTATAGTCACCAAAAATTTCTATTGAATTACAAAAACTATTTCTGACACTCCTAACTATTCGCACTACCTGCTTCTATTGTGGTGCCTTTGTGTTACAAGTTGACCGCAATTGTTGTTTAGATGGAGCAGGTACTAAACCTCAGTACATTCTACTGCTTGTTTTGTACATTCAAGTATAACAACAAAAGAAAGTAGTGGAGTTGTAAAGTAGTTTTCCACATTTACCTATTTTTATCCTGACGTCCTAATGTTCAAGGCGAAAAAGAGAAACAAATAAGCTGGTCTTATGATACTACTTTGAATAGATTTGTCTTGGCTCTTAATCGGTTATCTTGATTTCTAAGAACAATAACAAAGATTATGAAAGCACATACATATATATAGATATACGCAAATTCGTTCTCTATAAGAGACTTGGCCGCCAAAAAAACATTTTTGGGCATCACTGGCCTTGAATAAAACGGAACCTCCGACTTCTGGATCCACAAATAAAATGAAACAAATTGGAGCGAATACAAGTAAATGGAAAATACGAGGGCGGTTCAATAAGTACCCGTGTTTGATGACAGACGGCGTTCCTGAAGGTAGTTGGTGTTGGCATCGTGTGTTGCGATCTATCAAACGACGGCAACACAAGTTTCAGACTGACTTATTTTGGATCAAGGCGAATATATTAAAGGTGTTGTTGGTAAATCTGCTATTTTGTTTTTCTTTTTTCACTGTGTCCATGTAGCTGTCAGCACAGGTTAAAAGAAGGCGAACTAAGTTTTGTTTTCTACTTCGCCAATACGTTGCCATAGCAATCAAACGTACAAAACATTGTTGTTGTTCTAATGCCACCACCTTCAATAAGTGCGCGAAGTAACAAGGCCATAGTCTGTCAATAGTAAATTTGTCATAGCGAGTTTTTGCGTCGAGTTGTCACCGTTGATGAAACCTGGATTTATCTCTACAGACCAGAAACTAAGCAACAGTCAAAACAATGGATTTCTCCCAGTGCATCTGCTCCAAAGGAGGCGAAGAAAGTCCCATCGGCCAGAAAGGTCATGGCGACGATTCTTTGGGATGCGAATGGCGTTTCACCCGATCTGGCTTCCTTTGACTTTTTTTGTTCCCTAACATAAAAAAATGGCTCGGGTAATAAAATTTAGTTCAAACGAGGAAGTCATCGCCGAGATAGAGACGTATTTTGAACGTATTTTTTGGAGGGGTTAAAAAAAATAACCGGAGCTTTGGGATTCTAACCGATTCCTGGTATATATGCATGTTGGCTAAATGACAGTCCAGAGTATTGCTTACAAGTGCGCGGAAGCATTTTGCCGAGAGTAAACTCGAAAAAGCGACTTGAGCGAAATCCTCGATGAAGTGCCAATCAAATCGCGAAAGAACTGAAAATATTTGAACGTAGCATCCGCCGAATACTGAAAAATTATCTCAAAGTCAAGCCTTGCAAGATCCAAAAGGCGCATGTTCTCACACCAAAGCAGTAACAAGTCCGAAAGCGGTAAATTTCCCAACATTGTGTTTTCTGACGAGAAAATTTTTCAAATTGACGACAGGGTTTATTTGACCGACCATTCATACGAGAATTCGAGTCATCTATTGGTCACCAAGAGGCAGCATCCGCCACAGGTAATGGTTTGGGCCGCTGAAATCGATTTCATCGAGCCTGTCGTCAAGGTAAAAGCGAAATGTTTTCGGGAAAGTATTCTGAAGGTTGCTTTCAAGCCGTGGGCAAAAAACATTTCGGTGGCAGACCATGGACGTTTCAACAGGATTCGGCACCGTCTCTCAAAGCTCGAGTGAACCACGAATGGCTAAAAGACAACGTTCTGAACTTCGTAACGTCCACTCAATGGCTCTGAAATTCACCAGACGTGATTCCAATGGATTATTCTCTTTGGGCCATTTTAAAAAGCAAGGCCCGAACTAAAAGATTTACCAGTCTCGAGGCGTTGAAAAAAGCCATTGTCCGCGAGTGGGCCAAAATACCTACAAGTCTCATTCGGGCAGCTTGCGATTCGTTTCTGGACCGTCTCTATGCCATAGTCAAGGCAAAGGTAGTCATATCGAGCACAAGTAAATTGATTCTTAATTTTGTATTATTTTCACACATTTTTTACTTTGAATTGAATAAAAGTAATTTTCAAAACGAAATTTATGGTATTTTTAATTGGTTACACTTCGAGTACCGGCCCCTGTAATATTTCAAATATTAAATATAGTAAATCTTTTGCCGAAATGCACGAAATCTTTCAAAAAACGTCTCGCGACCAATTCTTATCTCGTACCAAAAGTTATGAGTGGCACAAGTGATTTCAATCGGGTAGAGAAACGCTTATTGACAATAAAAAGCCGCCGGTGTAGAGGCCCGTGTAGATTATCTCAGAACACCATTGAAAAAGTGTGAAATTTCTTTAAAAAAAAAATAAATAATTGGCGCTTACACTTCTGTTAGGTGTTTGGCCGAGCTCCTCCTCCTATTTGTGGTGTGCGTCTTGATGTTGTTCCACAAATGGAGGGACCTACAGTTTCAAGCCGACTCCGAACGGCAGATATTTTTATGAGGAACTTTTTCACGGCAGAAATACACTCGGAGGTTTGCCATTGCCTGCCAAGGGGCGACCGCTATTAGAAAAATGTTTTTTATTAATTTTGCTTTCACCGAGATTCGAACCAACGACCTCTCTGTGAATTCCGAATGGTAATCTCGCACCAACCCATTCGGCTACGGCGGCCGCCGTATATAATATTTAATATAATAAAAAATTGTATGTAAAAATCAATGAAATATAATTGGGGCTTCCGTGGCCTGTTAAAACCACATATTGCCTACGGTCATATCATATCAAGTCATAAAAATTATGTTATCATGTCACGATAACGTTCACCGTTAACCGTAACAGCGTTACTGACATCATTGATGACCTCACCAGCCCAAAAACCACATCAAACAGTGACTCGTTGTGGATGCATAGCTTTTTTTAAATGAAATATAGATTTTCGGTACACCAAATGGCTGCCGTCGAAGCCAAGCAGGACTGCTTAACTATGATTCGGAAGGGCGCGAGCTCGAAGCCCTGGGCTTGAAACACCAAATAATAAGAAACGTTTTTTTTCTAATAAAGGTCAACGACAGACCTCCAAGTATGTTTCTGCGATGAAAAAACTCCTCATGAAAAAATCATCTGGCCTTCGGAGTCAACTTAAAACTGTAATTTACTGGAGTTTATGACTGTTTAGCCCATATTGGCTTTCAGATACGCCCCTTTTTGTAGGTTAATACAATTTATGCAAAAAAAAATCAAGAAGCAAAGATTAACTTTAAAATACAAAACAGCCTGTAGAAATCGAAGATTTTTTTAGACAGGCCGATCTTCGCTACATTTGAATGGCCCACAGTCAAGGATGAAAGATTTCAAGGTTTGGCCATCCGATGCCAAATTGTGAGAGTAAATTTGGACGCCTCGTCAGCGGGGACTCAACAGACCACAACGAAGTAACATTCTGTTGCCGAATTCCTAATGACGTGGCAGCCGAAGTTGCGCGCACAATTTTGTTTTTCACCGTAGCGGATGACCAAATCTGGCAATTTGTCATCTTTCCATTGTACCCCTGGTGATGAAGATCTCTTGTAAAATTGAGATACGCCCATCAACTTTAGGAAATTAAGTTTGACCGGCAAGCATGTATCTATTGGCATTAATCTGCCTAAACAATCCACTATCAGCGGTGTAGATGACCTCTCTGTTATTTGGTTTAAAAGCTCTTCTTCACTGATTGTGCATTTGAAGCACATTTTTAACATGCCACTATCTGACGGAGTTTTAGTTCATGACTTGAGACTTAGAGGCGGATTTCCAAACTTGCCATCGTCTTAAAACTATTTGAGTGCATAGTTAAGACTAAAATATACTTTCCCGTTGAACTTTTGTTGTGTCCTAATCAACATGGGTTCGTCGCTGTTAGATCTCCGCTAACTATGATAATTTGGCAGCTTTAAAAAGCGACTCCAAATTGATGGAGTTTACACCGATTTTCCTAAAGCTTTTGACATACCCTGGTCTTCGAAACTTGAAGATAATATACACTGCCTCGTTCGACTTGATATTGTATCGTCTTATTCCTTTATGACTTCTTCTGGTGTTCTTCAGATTTGTGACCTAGGACCGTTAATATTCGTCATCTTTACTAATGATATTTATTCCTGTTTTTCTGAACGTAATTTCTTTTAATACGCGGATGAGTTTAAGATTTATTATGACATTAAATGTCTAATAGATTCAATCATTCTATGGGGTGAGCTTTAGAATTTTTGATAATTGCTGTGCGCGTTAACACCTCTAAACGCCATTATACCTCTTATGCAAAAGCGATGAGTTCCTAACCTAGTGGGTATCTTAGTCTCCCCCTAAAAACAATTAGTGAATTTAAAGATTTGGGATATTGGCCTAGAAGCTCAACCTCTCCACTCACACAAATTGTATTGTTTCTGAATCGTATGTGATGCTGGCCCTTGATCGTTTTAATTGTTCTTCATTTCTCAATCCGTATATGTACTCCCAAATTGTTGCACTCATCTTCAGAGCGGTCGATGTACCTCGTATGTCTGGATACCATTTGATTTGGGATCGATGCAATTTTTATACCCTATCTTAGTCTTATTGTCCTCGTTGCTTATTGATAAGTCTCATGCCCTTGGAGCAACACAGCGTGCTTTGTTGCCGACGTGCTTTGTTTTTGAAATCATTGCAGGATTTATTGGTTTCCGGTACTTCCTCAGTAAAATTCGTTTTGATACTCCCGTTCGTATTTTGTTTCCACTCATATTTCTTTAAGAGAGGAGTGGACGGTGTGCAACAATTGGCGACATGACTTACCGAAAATGTTTATGGACCGCTCGAAGTTAGATGGCTCCAAGTTGGACGGCAGTGTTGATGGCGGGGTAGTCTAGCTCAAGTTAAGGTTTTCGGTCCAAAGTAGTGTTTTTTAAGAGAAGAAGGTGGACGGCTGACTCTATGGCTGGGTACTCTAGCTCAAATTTTGGCCTTCGTACCAATGTAGTGCTTTCCAAGAGAAGACAGCCGCATTAAGGAAGCAGTGAATTGGTTGTTTATTTCTGTAATTACTGTAAAGGACGTAAATTTCTACTCCGCCAGCTAAGCGGAAATTAAGACCTTGGGCTCGTTGCTTATGCGCTCGAAATTAGTCGGGAAATACCTGATTTCTCTATCGATTGCGTCGGAATACTTCGATATTAGACTCATTTGGGTTCCTGGTCAAAGCGATGTAGAGGGAAACTGCTGGGCGGATGAGCTGGCTAGATAGGGGTCCATGGAGACGGTTTCATCACAAAACGAGAGGATTAGAGTTTCCGACAGTCGGTTCCACGTTACCGGAACGACCCGGATTTACTATATATCCGGCCAAGGACTACTATCATTCCAGCAGCAATCCACGTACATGTATGGAGAATGTTTTTGCTACAACAACAACAGCAACAGCATTGGGATTTCCTTGAAAACGTGTGGTCTACTCCTGGAAAAATGGGAATCGCGTCAACTCAGCGCGCGCTGAGCTAGTGCGCAAACATACAAAATGGCGAGATCCTTCTAGCCACGGGTAGATGGGTGGCGCTCGAGGCAACTTCTAAGTAGGTATGCTTATAGGCTGGAGGATGAGTTGGAATCATCTCAGCACCTTTTTCTCAGTTGCCCTACTCTCGTCGGATCTTGCTGGTCTAAATATCACAAACCAGATGAATTTCCTCTTTAGCTTGAAGCGGTTAAAATCATACAAACGTAGTCAGCCACTGTTGGTCGTCACCTTCTAGTCCAAAGCCCCTTCTTCCATTTTGTTTTTTTTCCTTCTGGCCACGGGTAGATCGGGGGCGCTCGAGGCAACTTCTAAGTCTGACAAAGCCGCATCTCTCGAATTTGGTAGGTATCCTTAGCAGTCAGTTTTCGTTAGGTGTCCTTGCGGTGAGACTTGAGATTGGTTCACATCCTTTCTGCAGAAGCTGTCTGGAGGATGAGTTGGAATCATCTCAGCACCTTCTTCTTAGCTGCCCTGCTCTCGTCGAGATAAGATTCAGACATTTGAGCTTTCACTTTTTTGACACACCTGCGGATATTGCTGGCTTAGCAGCAACTTCAAACGCTTAAAATCATACAAACGTAGTCAGCCACTGTTGGTCGTCACCTTCAAATCCAAAGCCCCTTCTTCCATTTTGTTTTTTTCCTTCTGGCCACGGGTAGATCGGGGGCGCTCGAGGCAACGTCTAAGTCTAACAAAGCCGCATCCTTCGAATTTGGTAGGTATCCTTAGCAGTCAGTTTTCGATAGGTGTCCTTGCGGTGAGACTTGGGCTTGGTTCACATCTTTTCTGCAGAAGCTGTCTGGAGGATGAGTTGGAATCATCTCAGCACCTTCTCAACTGCCCTGCTCTCGTCAAGATAAGATTCAGACATCTGGGCTTTCACTTTTTTGACACACCTGCGGATATTGCTGGCTTAAATATCT